>CAUYTI010087063.1:0-27336 GCA_963575145.1 Galago senegalensis
TTGAATCTCAGCTTACTGAACTATAAAACAATACCCGCTTATAAGATTGATGAAACGAAAAACAGTGCCAAGAATAGTATAAGCACTTAAGAAATATTTAATAATTAATTTAAACCTTTTTATATGAAAGCTATAACCTAAGAACAACCTAAGGATACGAGTGGGGGGGAGGAGAGGATGGAGGGAGAGGGATTCGAGTGTTCACTTCTGTGGTTCATCTTACAAGGGTACAAGTGAATCTTTCTATGAGTAGAATATGAATGTTTTAACACAATAACTAAGAAAGTTACATGAAGGCCATGTTAACCAGTTTGATGGAAGTGTCTTGGATTGTGTGTGAAAACACTACACTGTACCCTCAAAGTGCATCAATGTACACAGTTACCATTCAATAAAAAAAAAAAAAGAAAGGAAAAAAAAGAAAGAAAAAAAAAAGAGAGACAGAAGGAATATATCCTGTATATGTCCATTAATGCTCAGTGCAAGTGGGTGTTTGAGGTTGTGATTTTCAATACCATTCTTTTTTGTGTGTGTTCAATCTCTATGATATATCTAGACACGTTTGGCAAATTACAACTATGCTTTCCTTCTTCCCTGTTTGAGGGGAACGTCTACTAATTTATATCACATTCTTTTTTTTCCTAGAAATTCCCCCAATTGCCCACCTACGCCCTCATTCACCATTAATATGATTATGGTGGGAACCTGGTGTATGTACAACTGTTATGTGGCTTTTAGAATGAAACTTGAGCTCAAAAATCTCGCCTGATCCACATTTAATTGGTCATGATGGGCACATGACTCAGACTGGACCAATAAACTTCCCCAGAGAGTTGAATTCGATTTGAGAGAATTAATTTCTCTATGTAAGTGGCTGAATATTGAACAATCAATCTTAGAAGCTTTCAGAGCTATTTTCCACAGTGGATATAAGAGAGAAGTGCGATTTACAATATGAAAGAAATGCATGGAGGGAAATAAAGATGAGAGGGCGTGCCCTGAATTCTGTCTGGCCATGCACTCACTGATTTCATCGGACTCCAAGGGCCACCTGCCTCCCTGCCTGAAGGCACCCTGGCAATAAATGTCCCCGTTTTAGTTTGTCCGCTCAAACTAATTCAAGTTGCATTTTGTTACTTATAGCCAAAAGGAGTTTGGTTAAATTGAATCTCATTGACTGATAATGATATTAAAACTCCCAGCCTGATAATCTGGATGGACACTACAGCACTTAGAGCCAAATAACTTCTTTGCAAAGACTGTATTGTGTTTATATCCCCTGCAGCATTCTTTACTCTTAGCAAGTTTGTCCATCTTCTAATGATATTTAAGTACCAGCTTTTCCAATTCACTTTTGGCTCAGCAGAAACTTATTAAGGAGTGTGGTTCATTAGGATGAATTGGAACTTTTTGTGGGAGCCTCTGTTAATAGATGCCTTAGGAAGAGTTTGGGTTTAGAGCAGAAAAATCCAGATGGGGTTCAAATCCTGGATTCAGGATCAATTTAAACAACCTCAGTGTGTGACAACCACAGCCATCACATTGGAAAAGTAGTATGTATAGCAACAAAAGTAGTGTGTATCATTGTCAGAGTAATAACCAAAATATCACTCAGCTACATGGAAAGTAGGAAGTGTTATCCATAAGTAGAAATTTGAATTCTAGATTACACTGTCTTAGTTTGAGTCATGATTTGGACATGAAGCCTCTGTGTGATGGTGAACAAGATAATTATACTCACTGTACCTCAGTTTCAAATCTGTAAAAAGGGAAGGAAATTAGTAACATTGTAAGGTGATGTGAAGCTTAAAGGAAGTAGGCCGTGTAAAATGAGTTGTCTGGCTGAGAGTACCGGCTCACTAAGTGTTAGCTACAATTTTTACTTTTACAGCTTATAGGACATTATCTCTATTTAAAAGTCTTATGTGCCTCAATCCCTAATTGGCATTAATTTCTTTTCTTTTTTGTTTCTTTTTTTAGAGATAGTGTCTCACTTTATCACCCTTGGTAGAGTGCTGTGGCGTCAACTTCAACTCCTGAGCTTAGATGAGTCTCTTGCCTCAGCCTCCCGAGTAGATGAAACTACAGGCACCTGCCAGAATGCCTGGCTATTTTTTTTGTTGCAGTTTGGCTGGAACTGGGTTCGAACCTTCCACCCTCAGTATATTGGGCTGGTGCCCTACCCACTGAGCCACAGGTGCTGCCCCCTAATTGGCATTAATACCCCAAAGTTATTTTACTTGTATATTTCTGCATGCTCATTAACATGTTTTTAATTATATGAAAACTTTAATGCAGAACATATGACAGAGGAGAAAAATAATGATTTCCAGTCTTTAGAAATTTGGAGTTCAATGGAAGAGCTGGGAAAGCAGTTGAGGAACACAAAAAGTGCTTAACAAACATTAAAGACAAGTAATTGGAATATACATCGCAAGTCTAATAAGAAAATGACAGTACATTTCTCATCTGTACAGAGATTTAGCCTATTTTTATCATAGTAAATACACGTGTGGATTCCCAGTGAAAACAGAGAAAATAGGAAGAGTGAATGAATTTTAGTTGAAATTAAAAGTGAGTAGAAGCATGAGTTTGAAAGTGAACCAGACGGAGCTCATCAGGAGAGGAGAGACATCATAATAGCCCTAAAGTAGGAGGTAGAGATAATCTGAGTATCTTTCAATGAATAATGTTTGAGCACCTGTCATGTGCTATGCAACTGTATTAGTGACTGAACTTGCAAAGATAAATCAAAATGCTAGAAAACTTACACTGTAGAGCAGCAGACATGTGAATAAGCTACAATGAGGGATGGCGACCGATTCTTGGCAAATACTAAACACTCATATTTTCATATTCTTCCTAAATGTTTTCTTGTAAACTTATCCCGGGCTGAGCCCCCAGGCTTTTCTTCACCAGGAAGGAGAAGAAAGCTCCTTCCCCCAAAAAGAGGTCATTAATTAGTCTTAAATTAAAAGCTGACTTTCTTGACCTTTTTAGGGAGTTAGTAGTTCTAAAAGAGGTCATGAAACAGGAAATAATTTTCTAAATTACTTTATCTTGTTTTAATGTATCAAGAGATAAGTAAAAGACTAGATGGCAAAGGTGGACTCTCTACACCAGGAGTAAAGAGATCTCAGGATATTGAGGGAGGATGTGGAAAGCCTTGACTTGGATGAGCAAAGAAGATAGAAAGATGTAACATGGGAGAAGATGAAAACGTCTGGAAGAATCCTAGCTCTAAGCTTGTTTACACATCCAAATGATCCTCCATGGTGGGTGCAGGTGTAGCAGAAGGAAGCCAGGTAGCCCTCCGTCTCTGGAGGCCCAGGTTCAGAGTTCAGGTGAACCAGAGTTTCTCAGGTCAATCCGAGGTGTTTGTGAGCACAGAGAGCAAGCAGAGACCAGGCTATTCTGCACTTCAAGCCAGAGATAAATAACTGGGTCACAGATTTTAATGGTTTGTCCGTCCTATTACCTTCAAAGCATTTTTATTTTGGAAAGCTTTAAGGAATTCGTGATTCCACTACATAGGGAATTATAATACAGTTTGACAAGCAGAATGAATTGCTCAGAGTTTAGGTAGGGATGGTGGGGAGGAAGGACATATATGCAGTACTTAAGAAGGAGAGGGCTTTGTTGATGTGATGTTTAAGCCAAGTCCTAAAAGATAGGCAGGAATTACTCAAATGAAATTAGAAGGGAGGTATTGGCCTTCCAGGCCTCAGACACCACATATGCCAATGTCTGGGAGGGAAATGAATGTTCTAAGGTGTTGTATTCTAAATGGCTGCCGCATAGAGTTTGAGGCCTGTCTTAGCCTTCCTCTAAAACTGACTCTAGGATGGAGAATTTCAATGAAATCTGAAAGGGGCTTCAATGACAACACCTATCAGGGAGTAAAGGAGACAGGATTGGGCAGTGGGAGAAGTTGGCCTGTGACACAGTTACAATAGGGATCGCAAATGACCCCACAGTGCATTTTAGAGCTGAGATGGCCCTTCAGATTTGTCTCAAATCGAGCAAGGGGGCTGGGGGATTTCCTCCACTAACTTTGGATAAATGTTCAAGGGTAAAAGGGTAATCTCGGGTGAGGCACCTTCTTTTGTTTGAAAGCATCGGGTTTCATCTGTGAGCTGGAAGTTGGCAGAGTCCCAGTGGCTGGAGAAATGAGTGACTTGGACATGCACGTGCAGTGGGATGTGGGTGGTGCCTCACAGCATCCACTGCAAGGAATCAATGTCCAACAGAGGAAGTGAGAGAAGTGAGCAGGTAACAGGTAACAGGTAACAGCGGCCTTACAAATCACATCTGGAAGTTTGACACTGTTTAGAAAAGCAATAGAGAGTTACTGAGGGGTTTTAAACATGAGGTTAAATCAATATAATCACATATGTACTTTTAAATACTATGGTTGCTGTGTATAGAAATGATTTGAGGGAAAGGATAATGGAGGCAGGGAGTCTTATAAGGAAGTTTTTGCAGTCCAGGAAAGAAATGATAAGAGTTTGAATTTCTTAAGGAAATGAGAATGAAGAAAAGTGAATTGATTAAGGAGACGTAGATGAAACAGAATAAATGGTATCCACTTACCAACAAATGGGATGTGATTTGATGGAAAAGATGGATAAAATTATAGTTTCTGATGTGGGAATCTGAAATAGGAAATTTGGCTAAAGACAATGCAATATGATTTTTTTTTCCCCTTTGTTTTCTATTCTTCCTTTCTGGCACATGGAAAGCTATACTTGGCAATGCCCTTGCAGTTAGGAGGAACCATGAGGAGTAAATGGAAGTGATGTGTCTTACCTCAGGGATGAAGCAATAGAAAACCTTACACCATTCTCTAGTTCTTTTCTTCTTCCTTGGCAAGGAGCAGGGAGGCCATATGTTGAGATTAGAGAGCTGCAGAATCAGAGCAGCTGGGAGCCCTGAATCACCTCATGGAGGACAGCTGCTTTGGAACCTTGTATGGAGCTGGAAATCAACTGTGTATAGGACACTTTTGAGCTTTTGGAGCTATTTGTTACTTTCGAAAAAGGGTGGCCTATTCTGACAAATACTGAACACGGAAGGAATTTGTGTGCATTTCCTGTATGTGTGTAGGTTGGGGTGCAGGTGTGGGGAGATAAAAGGAGGTGAGCAGAAAAGGAGAAATGTGAACTTAGTTTCAGGTTTCAGTGGGCATGTCCGGTATCCGGTGGAAAGTATGGGTAAAGAGTAGGAAGCTAAACTAGAGGAGAGACACAGATTTTACAAGGGGCGTGGTCAATAAGTGAAGCCACAGAAGGAAACACTCTGATGTAGAAGGATCGGAGAATATTCTTTTCCTAGGACTGGCTCTTTCCGTCCTTTTTAGAAAGCAGTGGAATTCTAGGGAGCTTCCCTCTTTACTTTTAAAACTGCATTTAGTATGAAAGTCAACCTCATATCACCAGACATTATAAAGTGATTTTCATTTTTCCCCACCTCCTGGTATTGTGAGCCATTGGGGTACCCCGCTTGAAAAGTGGAGTAGCCAGTTTCAACCTCATAGAAGAACGAACAAGGCAAATGATCATCATTAAAAATCTACAAACAGTTTCTCTCTCCCTTGAAATGATATCTCAAACTCAAGAGTCATTTTGAAAATTTTTCCAAGGGGCTGTTTGGTTATACAAAGGTAAAGTAAACCAATACATTATTGTTGGTAGTTAGAAACTAATCTGACTGCTATTGCTTTAGACACAGAATCTGTCAGAGCTATTTGGTAATGTAAATTGTATGTGGTTAAACTAGACTTCATGGTGTTGCTGATTGCCTTACTTTACGGGGCGGAAATATGATAGGATCCAATGTGAATTCAGCCTGCACTGTGCTTGAACTGTTGCCTATTCTTGTTCAGATGTATGTAGATGTTTCCGCTTAAGAGTAAGTTGTTAGATGCCTAAAGTGAAACTGAGTTCAGTGATGAAATGTGCAGGCATGAGGCTTACACAATACTGCAAGTTGGGTAGGAACGAGGAAGTGATTTGATGTCCTTCACACAAATAACCTAAATGTTATGCTGAAAATGTACTGAACTGGTATATTTATTATCCTTTCACCTATAAATTGAATCCTAGGAAGACCAAATGACCTCTAAAAAAAGGAATACACCAAAAGATGAGGTCAATGCCAGAACCCACATTGGATTATCTTTGATTCCAAATCCTAAATGCTCTCTTTCTGACCACACGGTTTTAAATGAGACCATTGGAGGTGTTATTTATATCCTTCTGTATTATGTAAAGGATGTGTTCCTTTGGGGGGAAAAAAAACATTGGAAGGCTATGGTAACCAGTTTGATGTAAGCATTCCAAATTGTATATAAAATCAGCACATTGTACGCCATAAATGCGTTAATGTACATAGTCATGATTTAAGAAAAAAAATGTTAAGAGAAAAACAAAAGTTTGTTCTTGGAACTTAGAATCACTTCAGAAAGAGTATGAGTCCTCATTCCCTCTTTTGTTTGTGATATTGGAAACATTTCCCTTTTCTCTCTTCTTGTGTGAACAGCTGCTCAAACATGTCTCAGCTTTTCCAGTTAACTGTGATTCCTGCTTCATGAAGTGGGGCGAAGGGCCCAAGGCATAATACCTCTGTAACAACACGTCCAGAGGTGCCTACTTCCGGTGAGAAACAAGTTTTGTCCTTGTTCAGAACCGTCATCCTTCCCTCAACCCACACACATGGGTCTCATTTGGTGTTTCATCTCATTTTCTAGTCCTGTTCTGATTGAACATCATAATTTCTGAATAGGTTGTTATCACCATCCCTGTGAGTAAATAGGATATGAATACTCTGAGGATTCCCGCTCATGAATACAAACTCTTTTCTATTCTAGAAATAGAAGAAATACGATTGCTGAATATTAACAGCCCACTAGAGATTAGAATTTAAGATTAGACAAGATCTGCCTAATGCTTTTATTATTCAAAGGTGAATGATAGGAAAGGGAGGGGCAAAGCAAGGAAATAATTTAGAGAGGAAACTATTATATACTGAGGGCTTATTACACATCTGGTACAGAAGCTCTGCAACTTATACATTATCAATTTGTGAATGCTCACTATTTGAACAAAATTATATTGCAGTTAAAAGTGCCAAATACTCATAGATGGTGTTAGCAGTAATGTTAGGTCATTTTAGTCATTGTTTACCTCGAGTCACAGGAAATCTGCTATCCACGTGTTAGTTCTGAGATAATTTATTACTATGATTAACCCCGTTATACCTATGAGTACAAAATAAGCGCCAAAAGAAAAGGCATGGTGGGACAGAAAGTAGACACAGCATTTATAAATTAGAAGTGGTGAGGAAATGGATAATATTGCACAAGCATATGGGATGACTCTTTTTTCAATAAGAATGAATCCAGAGCTGAGTTCAGTGGTGTGCACCTGTGATCTCAGCTACTCAGGAGGCTGAGTGGGAAGATAGCTTGAGCCTAAGAGATTGAAACTCTATAATGGTGTTACTGCACCATAGATGAGGAAAAACTTCAAGACACTGTCTCAAAAAAATTAAAATGACGAATCACACAAGTCACAATATGCATGAAGGTCCTGTGTGCAAACCATTGAAATTAATAGGCAAAAGGTAAGGAAAATTGATAGAAAAAAATGAAAGGTTTTGAGTGTGTGGCTCTAGCAGTTGTTTTTCAACTGACTCCATTTTACAAGTTCTGACAATTAAGTTCACAAGCTTATCACTCTGCACTTACGTCAGGAGCACTGCACAAACAACTTGATAAAGTTTCATGTCCTTGGTATTTCAGTGTCTCACAGCTATGTTTGTGTCAATGTGTGGTGGGGTGTCTTGCTGAGTGGCTTCCATTATTGTTATTCCATGTTTTTGTGTGCAGTTGTGAGAATGTTGGAGCTTAAATTAGAAGAATGAATAAACATTAAACTTGTCCTAGAAACAACTCTTTGTGGCAAGAGTGGAGGTGAAATCGGGAACGTGTTAGTACAAGTTTATGGGGGATAATGCCATGAAGAAAATGGCATTGCATAAATGGATTAAATGTTTTTCTGAGGGGAGAGAAAGCATTGCTGATAAAGAGAGGTCAGAGTGGCCAGCAATGAGCAGAATTGACAAAAGCATTACGAAAATTTGTCAAATTGGGGGTCAAAATAATTAGTTGACTGTGAGAAGCATACCAGACCAAATAACCACTGATAGAGAAACTGTTAGGAAAATCTTAACTAAAATCTTAGCATGAGAAAAGTGTGGCTCTTACATCACAACAATGCACCAGCTCACACATCACTGTCCGTGATGCAGTTTTTAGCCAGTAAAGAAACAAATATATTGGAACACCCTCCCTACTGATCTGAGCTGGCCCCCAGTGATTTTTTTTATTTATCCAAAGATAAAGGAAATATTGAAAGGATGACATTTTGATGATATTCAGGACAAAAGGGTTATACGATGATAGCTCTCATGGCTATTCTGAAGAAAGAGTTCCAAAATTGCTTTGAATAATGGACTAGGTGCTGGCATCAGTGCATAGCTTCCCAAGGAGTATATTTCAAGGCTGACCATAGTGATATTCAGCAATGAGTTATGTAGTACTTTTCTAGGATGAGTTCACAAACTTAATTGTCAGATGTTGTATTCTATACCAATGAAAAATCATAATTTCTTAAGATGAGATATGGAAACTAGCCTAATTTTTATTTTTTGTAATTTTTTACTTCCCGGGTGATTCTAATCTCCAACTGTCAGGGTCTGGGTAGTTGTCTATGTTCTCAGTTCTTGGTGTGTTCTTGGCTAAAGAATGATCAGACCCACCAAAAGAAAAGCAAGCATGAAACAAAGCTTATTGAGAAGAGAAAGGTAGACTTACAGAATGTGAGCAAGTTATAGGTTTACAGACCAAGATAATTTACCATAGACAAGATACATTTATCCCTCGTCATGACAGAAAAGGCTTTGGTTATAGTCTGGGGTACTTTCTTGTTTTGTCTGGGTTGGGGCCTCCTCCTAGTTCAGATGTTACCATAGAACCACTTTGATGAACAATTAATGACTTAATAATCCAACTCCTAATTGCTTGGGGGGCCTGAATATACCTCCTTTTCCCAGGTGTGGAAGTTGCTTGGGGTAGGACTAAGGGGGAGGCAGCATCAAGACAGGGCCCACCCTTGTCTTTCTTCCCAAGTGGGGCAATGGCTTGAGGCAGCACCAAAGCAAAGCACCCTTTTGTTCCATAGAAGAGTCTCAGATCTCTCGCTATCTACCAAACAGAATCAGTGTAAAAACCACTGAATTAGAAGAAATGAAGTATTACTGTGAGTTTGTAAATGAAAGAGCTTTTAAACATTGTGAGTGTGCTAGTGATGTAAATTTGAGATTATTTCCTGAGGTAGTGTGATTCCACAGGCTCAAATCCCTTTCAACCTTGTACTTCAAAACCAATGATGAGACAGTGAATACTGATACCACATGCCAAGAAGTTCCCTTACCCCAGTATAGAGATCATTAAGGAAATGGCTGATCTTATTCATAGATTTTTATAAAGATAAAGCAGTCATATTTTGAAAAAGATTCCTAATTGAACATATGTCAGCAAAGAGGAGAAGATTACACTTGGTTTAAGTCATATTATGGGAAATACATGTAGGGACCACACTTTGCTAAAACCTTCCAAGTTCTTTTAGACTTCAAAATACATCAATTTAAGATCAGCCTTTTGCAAACTAATTCTTCACAAGTGAAGAAAATTAGAAATAGTTTTCTCCCAAATATGGCATTTTGTTATACACATATTTGAAGCCTCAATGTCTCTCTGACTTTCTCTTACCACCACCATCAGCTGTCCCAAAATGTTGGAGTTTCTTTATCAACCTGAGATCCAGACCACCTAGGAGATCCCTTGTTCTTTTCTGTCCTTCCCTGTTAGATCAGGGATGTGACCACATTTGAACAGATTCTTTAAGAAGATAATGTCCCATCTCTCAAATTCATTTAATTTCCAAAGGGAACTACACCAGTTCATCTTTTCCCCCATCCATTCATCTTTCCTAGTGATGCTTCATTGCCCTAGAACAGAGTTGAATCTTCATTTTCTGATGGTTCTCATGTATACACCTTAAAATAAATTTGATAGGATTTATTTTATTAATCTTCTGTATTCTGAGTTTATTTTTCCGGAAATCCTTACAAGTAAAGGAGCTTCTACATGGTTCTAGTACTTTTTCATACATTTTCTTATTTAACCCCCAGAGCAACTCTATTTAATTTGGTATTATATTTCCTATTTGAGTTTACCAAGCCTGTATAAAGATAACTAGCATGATGAATGTTGCCCAGCTAGTAAGGAATTTCAATCTCATTTTATTTAAATCCAAAGCTAAGACTTGTTCTGTTATATCATGATCTTGCTTATAAAACTAATATATGAGGAACATTTGGAATTTTCATATATGTTATGAAAGACATTATTTAAAAATCTTAAACTTCTAGTAGGGCCCATGAAAAAATAAAATTCTCTGTAGAAGACTTACAAATACATTTAGACTGTTTAAATATATTATTGACAGAGTAGAGTGATGGTACGTAATGTCACTCACATTCATGGCTTTTACTGTTGACAATATGTTGATGGCTTGTGCATACACACTATAGCAAAGATAGAAAATACAGTTTTTCATTAGTCATATCCATCTGGATAACACACCAGAAAATCAAACTTAATAGGTATCAAACTGAGCTCATCTTGCTCTAATCTGCTTTTCCTACACTAATGTCACTATCTATTCATTCATGCAAGAAATTCACCCTAGGCAACCCTATTCCTTTATCCTCACATCAAACTTGACATTTATACATATCACCTCCTTAGCATCTCTCTTATGTAACTTTCTCTTCTAGAGCCACTTCCCAAGGGCAAGTTCTTATACTCTTTTGTCTAGACCACTCCAATAGTGTCCTGACTCATCTAGCTTCCAATTTCACTGTCATACAATCCATACTCTGTTCCATTAACATGATGATCTATAAAAAGTGCCTTTCTGACAACATACTTGTTATAAATTTGGCATACATATCTGTTTCAAGTATTATTTGGTAAACAAACAACAGATATAGACTCTCCTTAATTTAGGCAAAAAAGGAGGGGTTAATTTGTTAGAAGAATATTAGTGTTAACAGAAATTAAGGAAAAGTGAATGACCAGGGATTTTGGTTATTCATGGTTAATTTGGAGATAATTCGTGTCCGGAGCTCAGAGCTCTTTGCATACCAGTTCCTCCACTGAAGATTCACACTGTCAGCAGAGGGTTTCTGGTTTTGTTTATATTGTGTGCAATTCCTCTTAGACATGGTGAAGTTGAAGGTCTATGACTGATGGTCTCATCAAGACTTTGCAAAATGGGAAAAGAACAGATCTCCTCCCCCCCACCATAAAACACTGCATTGTTACTTAAAGAAAAAGGAATTATTGAGAGAGCAAAAACAACTGACTCATATTTCTCTTCATTTCTCAAATCCATACGATGTTCTTGTCATTCAAGGTCCAAAATGACCTGGCCCTTACCAGCTTTTCAAACAGACTGTGTGTTAGAGTCTGTTTCTCAGTCTGTTACCCAAAGTGCAGCACTTGTCTTCTAGGCAGCATTAGAAGAATAAGAACAATTGATTTGAGGAGAAGGAAAGAGAAGGTTATTGATTTGCTGGCAGGTGAAGAGGCTGTCAGACTACTGTTTGAAAGTATGAACATCCCACATCTGAGCAAAAGTACAGAGCTTTTAAAGGGGATGGCTCTGATTAACCCCACTTGGGCTAAAAGTAATTATGACCTCCACCCCAATTCATTTCACCTACTGTGGCACAAACAACAGAGGGCATTCCCTTGCCTCTTCTGACCACTGGCCTGGGACAGAGATGTAGATTTTAGTTCCCAAAAAGGGTAAAGGGGTTTCTGAAAAGACAGATAACTTTTTTATCCTTTTGTCAGATAATTTTCTCTGTTACAAGTCTAGAAATTCTACTATCTAATTTACATGGCAAATATGCTACTTACTCTTTAAGATTTAAACAAAATATCATTTTCTTGGTATTATTTTCCCTAATTCCACAAGGAAAGATTCAATATTCTTTTCTTTGTTCTCTTGTTAAACCCTCTACATATCCCAATAATAACACTTATTAAGGCTTGTTGCAATTATTTCTTTACAAGTTATGTTTCCCAGCTATAATGTGTTGGTCTTTAAGAATTAGGATCTTGTCAGGCACAAATGTAATTCTAGAGCTTGGCTAAAAAAAATTTAAAAAAAGGAAAAGCAAGGAAAAGAATTAGGATCTTGTTTCATTGACCTGTGTATCCTGAGAATATGGCACAGTGCCTAAGATACACTTACAGTTGAACATGTTTTCTGAACAAAAAAATAGGTGAATAAAACTAACTTTTCTCAAAGCATTCTACTATCAGAAGCAAGCTAAGAGAATGTGATAGTGGGTGTATTATTTTCAAGTACCTCTCATGACACAAAGCACCAACTACAAATTTTTATCAACTATTTTGCATTTCTCCTTGTTTCCTGCTTAAATACATTGAGAGTAGAATGTTGGTCTGTAAAGAAAACTTTGTTCTTATAGGTACAACTTTTTCTCCTTACATCTTTTTTTCTATTAAATTGTTTCCCATTGTAGTCTTTTGCTATCTTCTCTGCCTTCATGGATTTTCTTTTGTTGCTATTATTGTTTTGGTTTCTTTTGGGGTTTTGTCATTATGAAGTTCAAATAGCTCCTACCCAGTCTACATGGAAGCACAGAAATGGCAACATAATCTCTAGGGGAGGCCCTTGAACCAGGGTGGAGATAGGATGGGAAGTGAAAGGAGGCTTGCTTTTCTTAGGGCCTCTTTTTCTCTTCCTTCAGCCTTAAATGGATGTATTGTCTTGGCCCATTAGAAGTTTTCCTTGGTGCTTGATTATTTAGAACAAATATTCTCTCCAGGCTGTCTCAATCAGCAAATGTGCACTACACAAATTACCATATCATGCAGTTCGATGTGGAGAAATAAGAAATGGAAAATGATGTTGAAATTGCTATTGCAAAAAGAGTAAAGAACAAGAGAAAAGTAGAGTCTAAAGTACCCTATTCACTTATAATGAGAGGTTAGAAGGTCTTGAGTAAAATTTCCAAAAGCCTGGACTTGGGACCAGCATCCTCTTTCCATTTTGTAGATCTGTTAAGCTTTTAGTTATTCTTTTAATTTTCTCTGTGATATATAATTAGAGACCAAATCTACATTAACTGGTAAGCTTCTATAGAAAAGTGATGTTTCAGGGTGAATGTTTTTATAAAACACAGCCAATCAATGAAAAACTCCTTGATTCTTCCCTGCATCTCTACCCCTACTTCCCATCCCCCTCCCATACCATTCCTATCTTAGGAATCCCTGGGTTGGAAAGGATTTGGA
Organism: Galago senegalensis; assembly: GCA_963575145.1. Taxonomy (NCBI): domain Eukaryota; kingdom Metazoa; phylum Chordata; class Mammalia; order Primates; family Galagidae; genus Galago; species Galago senegalensis. The sequence goes on from CAUYTI010087063.1 coordinate 13,454, forward strand.
AAGATTATTCAAATAGAATCAGGGGCTAAATTCAGACTTCAGACAGAAGGGCTGGGTGAACCTTTAGACAGAAAGGCAGGAAGGGGCAGGGAAGTGCTTGCTGATCTTAGTGTCAAACAGTCCTCATCAGCCAATGTCACCTTTCTTAGTTACTTGAGCAAGTAAAACCTAAAATAGGGATGTAAAAGCTTTCTGTAAAACCTAAAAGAGGGATGACAATTACACTCTCTACCATCACAGACTGTTGCAATGATCATATGAAAAACACACGCTTATATTCTTATCTGATGGAGACATAAACATGTCTAGATACTGGTGTATATTATAATTATGTATCAAATCCTCCAGTTTCTCTCTGTAGTTTAATCCAAGTCAGAAAATTTCCTTTATGTCTCTTTGAAATTCCTTATTCTGAAATTTGAATTAGTTCACTGAAGTGGAAATAGAAAACGGTAACCAACATGTAAGGAAAAAGCACTGGGTTCTCAGCCCATTCTCTGCCCATTCCTTGCCACCCCAACTGGTCCTTCTTATCAACTTGCAATATCATCCTAGATCTCTTATCAAAATGAAGAGAACAGGCCCCCATTCCCCAAAGTGAACTAATATTATTTAAGTTATCTTACCAAAGAATGCTTACTACCAAAGAAATTTTTTGCTGACCCTGTAATTTAAAATATTAAATTTATAGTGATAGTATATAAGCCAACCAGATCAATTATTTTCAGCAAGAGCTTCCTAGTCTCTCCCTCACTCTCTTTCTCTCTCAACACTTTGTGCTACTTTGAAAAAAGAGCTATGTCATGTCCCAAAAAAACCACAGAGCAGGTAAAATGGTTGTGGTAGAATATGATATTACCTCTTTCAAGTTTATATTTTGCAAATTTAAATATACCTAGAAAGTGCCAATTGTGAACATGTAAAATATAAACTACAATCCACTGTGTGTTTTCATAGCATCCAGCTAAGATCTTGTTTGGGTGAGGTAATTGAATCAACTTCATTCTTCCCAAGGTAAAATCAGGATTGCTGCTGACTTCCTCCATTGTTCCTTGAACAGAGGACCTAGTAACAGTAATCATAGGAAGAGGGAACGCAGCACCTTTCTTCTCATCTGAAACGTAGCTCATTCAAGGAGAATAGGCAAACTGGAGGGGGGTGTGACATGATGAACTCTAACCTTTCTAGTCATACTTGCACTGTACCCAAATTTTTTGAGGGTGGCACTCCTAGTATATATGTACTGCTATCATTAGTTAATATCTCAAAGCAACCACTTGTTGGAAATTCATCTGATGAATCTTTAGGTAAATCCAAATTGCAAATAAGCATGATAATTTTTCTGGTTTCTTGTTAGTTCCTTTCTTTAAATAATTTGTTTTGCCTTAATCAGGGTTTATCTACAATGACATTATTGCCATTTTAACCTAGCTAATTCTCTGTTGCAAGCTCCGCAGTGTGCATTCTAGGACGTTTAGCAACATCTCTATCATCTACCTGCTAGCTGCCTGTAGCATCTCCCCATTAAGACTATCTCCAGACATACTAAACTTACTGTGAGGGGAAGGGTCATCACATATTAAGAACCACTAGTTGAAAGAAGTAGATTAGTAGTAGAATGTGTGTCAAATATGTCATTCCAATATGAAGTCTTTTTGCAGGGATTTTTAAAAACTTTTGTCTATAACAGCAGATATACTTAGCAGACACAGATAAAATGCTATATTTAGCCATATGCTGTACACACATCAGCAGGAATACCCATGTCAATCCCTCTCACTATAGCATTCTTATTCTGACCTCAGGATATGGGCGATGTTGATGTGGGTATCAGAGATAGCACATATAAGGATAGAGGGAGGGAAGTTCTTATATGTCTTCTCCTTGGATAGTATTTAAAGGCCACTTCCACTTTGGATATGACCCCCAAAGCAAAAATAAACAAATAAAATTATATTGAACTAGAAAGTTTCTGCCTAGCAAAGAAAACAACAGTGAAGAGGCAAACAGGTGCATTGGAGAATATATTACAAACCATACATCTGATAAGGAGTTAATATCCAAGATATTTTTTACAAAAACCCTTTCCAATAATGAACTCAATAGCAAGAAAACAACCATATTAAAACATAGGCAATAGACTTCAATGGGCATTCCTCAAAACAAAACAAAACAACATAATAACCCCCCAAAATATGACACCCAAGTGGTCAACAATTACATGAAAAAAATATTCAATACTAGTCATCAAGGAAATTCAAATTAAAACTATAATGAAATATCACCTCTCTATTGTTAGAGTGGCTATTATTAAAAGGACAAAAGAAAACAAGTGTTGGTAAAGATTTGGATAAAAGTAAATTTTATATTGTTGATGGAAATATCAATTAGTACAGTCCTTACAGAAAATAAAACCCAATATCTTCTAAGAGTTCTACTTCAAATAAAGTAGAACCTCCATGGTTGATCACTTCCCTACATGGACCATCTCCTTATGGTGACTTAATTTTCATATCGCACACCTCCTGGGTGAAGGTCTCAACTACAACTAGGACTTTACCCTACAAATGCAAACAATGTAACCTAATTGTTTATACCCACATATTTATCTGAAATTTAAAAAGAGAAAAAAAAAACAATAAAAATTAAAAACACAACAATAAAGCTAATAAAGATAATATGGTATTATAGTAATTTGTGTAACATTTACAATGTATTAGGCATTATAAGTAATCTACAGATGCAAATACCATACCATTTTATATAAGGGGCTTAGACAACCACAGGTTTTGGTATCTGCAGGAGTCCTAGAACCAATTCTACACACACACCAGGGGACAACTGTATCATGTCCTTGAAAATTGTTAATGGAGTAGATTTTAAGTCGACTTAAAAAAAAGTCTGAAAAAGAAAAGATAAAAATGTGGGATAATGCATACTTTGGTTAGCTTCATTTAGCTGTCCTAAAATGGATACATATTTTGAAACACCAAGTCGTGTGTCATAAATTACACAGTTCTGAATTATCAATTAAGTATAAATATGCTTCTGGGAAGGTGTTAATTCTTCAACACTCTGGCTTGTTATGCTGTGGGTGGGAGGGGGAAGGATTTACTGGCCAGTAAATACTCACGTAGTTGGATTTCCAGCCATCTTGTACCAACATGGTAAGGATGGGGGGAATATGGGTGGGGTGACAGCAGTCCATGCTGCAGCACTACTAACAAACTAAAGGAATCAGATAATAGAGAGATTTAAGATGTATGGGAACTACAAGGCAAGGCTAATAAAATAAATGGTGGCAGACTAAAAAGCATCAGTGAGAGAATTTATGAGATGAAATGACACCTTATATTCTGAGTCTGGAAGGAAGGTGAAAAGATGGCTGCCAGTGTAAGTACATTTGTGAGTTTGATGACAAGGAAGTGTGAGATTGACTTTTGCTATCTTTGTTTTCTTGGTAACCTCTTGGAGAAGGTTATTTCTAGAAAGTGATGGAGTAAATTGTAAAATAAAGGAGATTTATGTCTAATAGTCACTAAGGGAAAGGAAAGACAAATTAAAGAAATATGAGAGCATTTAAGAGATCAACTAAGACCAAAACAATACAAAATTCTATGGTAGCACCAATCATATGGTGTAGTAAATCATCTCCAGTATGACTCAGTGAAAAGGTATAGGGACTAAATGAAAATTGCAGGATTGACTAAGTATGTATTGAATGCCTACTATGTTTTATCTCCAGGTCATGAACTCTTCTAGAAGCTGGAGATAAAACAATGAAAAGAAGAGAAAAAATTCCCTGATCTTGTAGGGCTTATATTCTAGAACGGAAATGCAGAGAACACATCAGGCCAATGAATACAATTATAGTGTGTTAGTCAGAAGTACAGAGAATGAAAATGAGGAGTGCTGGGGCAGAAGAAAAACTTTTACTTTAGATAGGGAGTGTGGGAAAGATCTCTCTGAGGTGTCATTAAAAAAGAAGACTAGAAAGAGATGAAGTCATGTGAATATCTGGGAAAGGATGTTTGAGGCAGATGGGACAGCAAGTGGGAAGGTGCTAAGACAGGAGTGTTCCTGGCGCGTCTGAGCAATGGCAAGAAACTTTCTCAGATGACTGTACCAATATACTCTGGGAGTAAAATGATATAAATTAAGGTCAACGAGATAGCAAGGTTGGGGGGCTTGGGGTAGGGTCTTGTAGCCCATGGCTTTTAAGTTGATTGAGGTTTGGAAGTTTGAGGTAAGATGAGGTTTGAGGACCGGGCACAGAGAAGAGTTGAAAAGGTTAGTGAAAGCATATTTCAAATAATCACTGACTGGGAAAGGAAGAAAGGGAGTCCAGGAGCAAGCAGGTAAATGAGGGACATTATTCAGACAGGAAATAATGAGGAGAGAATAAAAGCAGAGCAGACAAAGGAGGAAGTTTTTAGGTTGGGGTATATTTACTAATGATAATTAGTACACAAGATATGGTCAATTCTTTGTGTTGTTATGTCCTTTAAATTTCCAATCATCTAATGTGGCAATAAACATTATTATCCAAATTTTACAGATAAGAAAACTGAAGTGCAGAGACAGTAAGTCACTGTCTCAAAGACAAACTGCTAGTCAGAGATAGAACTAGGATTTGAATTCCATTAATCTAACTCATACTTCTGTTCTCTTTCTTAGCCCCTGAATTTACTGAAGTGTTTTCGACAAATAATAATTTGTGTGTGTTTAAGGCATACAACTTGGTGTTTTGATGTTCCTATACACAGTCAATAATCACCAGAATCAAGCTCATGAGCATACCCACCACCTCACATAGTTTCCATTTTCTCTTTCTTCTCTGTCTGTTACTCTTTCTCTTTATGTCTTCCTTCCCTCTCTTTATTTTTTTGGTGCCACTCACTTAAGATCTTCCCTCTTTGAATGCAGCAGAAGATGCATGTATGATAAGGCTGGACACAGTCCATGGGAGTTGGATGTTAGGAGGCCATTGGCATAAGTAGGCGTTAATGTAGACAGTAGTTTAGTGACTCCAGATAGCAAAGAAGTGGAGTCAGCAGGTGTTGGATTGAAGAGACAAGTGGATTATGAATAGTGAAACTAAGGATGTAGAATTTAAAAAGGAGAAAGGTGGTTTATAGCCTGAGGGGAAGATGCTGTAAGAATGTGACACAATGGAGATGAAGGTGTGAGTTGAACAGAATACCGGGCAAGGTCAGGGAACAGGTTGAAGGGTTGGAATGATGAAATAGCCTTGGAGAGGAAGACCCTCATTTGTATAGAAAAGTAACTGAGGACCAGAGAAGTAAATGGTGAATTCAAAGTCATGGAACCAATTAAACAGTGGCTTGGGGACAAAAGTCCAGGTTTATGATCGCCAAGACAGGGCTTTTCCACTAGTCTTCCAAACCTCTCTGCTGACTCATCGTCTGCTGCTTACTTACCCTTAATCCGCAGGGAGTTATTGCAGTTAATGAATAAATCCAGTACGGCAAACCTGCTGTAAATGCACAGCTCTGCAGAAACTCTAAGACATCTTGACCTTTGAGTTTCCTTTACAACTCCCTCCTCCCACTGCTCATTAGCACCCTGTGTTGACTTTTCTTGACTATAAACTGCTGTCCCATTGAAGGTTTCCACATTGATGCTAAGTAGGGACTCAGGTGGAGAGAACTAAGGTCATCCTCAGGGAATTTCTAGCTGAATGAGGCTCCACTAAGCTTTGAAATCAAAATGCTTCTGGTAGGTAAATGGAGTACAGATGGGAAATCAAGCCAGTGTGTGACTGGGCATGATTTAGAGCAACTGTTATTGATATGACAGATCCTAGGAGGCAGCCTCATGAGAGCGTGGATTTTAGCTGCCGTGCAAGTAGGTGAAATGAATCATTATGTTTTTGACTTTCGAATTTCCTGCACCTTGCCAGTGGTTATTACAACCATAATTTGGGCCATGTATATTCCAGGGAGGCTTTTGATTTAAAAATCTAAACTTTTTAAGGGACAAGGAATATTCAATGTATTTTTATGTATTATTTTGAGGATGATGCAGGATTTTTACATTATATGAAATATTATAGATTTTTAACTGTGAAGAAACAATAGTAGTCTATTTCTAATATTTGTCTTGAGCAAACTTTAAAATTCTTGATTAATGTTTAACCACAAGAAATATGCTCAGTTCAAGTAAAGAATCAGTTCCAGGGTTCAGACTGAGGTGTCTTGATGATTAGAATTCCAGCTCCCAGGAGGAGCCTCCAAGGCTAAGGGTATTAGATATAGCAGATAGTAGAAACTGTACCCTACATACAGAGAATGTGGACCGGATATAAGATCCTGATCTTCTCTTATTTAACTACAGAAATTTGGATGGAGGAGCAGTATTTATCTCAAAGAAAAGTTGACTTAGAAGCTTATTTTGCTAGAAATCACACCATGTTAGAAGGTAGTCGACTCAAAAGAGCCATTTTCCAAGGGCAATACTGTAGACATTTTGGCTGTTGTGAAGACAGAGATGATGGCTGTGTCACTCAGTTCTATGAGGCAAATGCATTGTGTTACTGTGATAAATTCTGTGAAAGGGAAAATTCTGATTGCTGTCCTGATTACAAATCCTTTTGCGGTGAAGAGAAAGAATGGCCTCCTCACACACCGTCTTGGTACCCAGAAGGTAGGCTTGGGGAAAATGGTTATGTGTTACCTTATTTCATAATAACAAAATCTGACAAACTTTCTATTTTTCATCTTTTTTTTCCTTCTTTCCATGAAATGAAAATGAGTATTATTATTGCTAAGATAAAGTTTTGGACTGCCTAAGTGCTTTGGTTTGGATGCAAGGTGTCAGTACCTTCAGGAAAGTTCTGATCTGATAGCTCTGATTACTGGTCTGGATTTTGCTTTGAACACTCCATTCAGCTTATACAAGAATTATTTAACTCTTGTCTTCCTTTTCCTTCCATCCCTCCCTCCTTCTCTTCTTTCCTCCCTGTCTCCCTCATTTTCTTCCTTTCTCCTTTCCTCCATCCATTTCCTTCCTTCCAAATGTATTCATATCATAACTCTCAAGTCTTTTTTGAGTGCAATCTCTTAAGAGAATGTCATGAAAATTACAAGCCTGCTCATCTGAAGATTTATTTACTATTTTGTGGGGCTAAAGGAGTCCTTAGCATTAGACTCATTGGTATAGCAATGTCATTAAAACTAAGACAGAAGCAAAATAAAGTCCATTACTCTTCCTGCCTAAGCAATACCAAATAGATGCTTCATGTCTATTTTTGGTTTGTTCTGATAGTCTGAGGATGTTAAAATAATCAAGAGGAAAGGAGAGTTTCATATAGAATAGTTGAAAACTCTAAGGTTGAGTGTTTAAATGTGATATAAGGAGAGTGGTATATTTACTATATTGGTCTAATTATAGGAGGATGGCTACTGCTTTTGAGCAATTAATATAATCAAGCTCTAGAATAAAAACAACAAAACAAAACCCTGCAAATAAACTTAGATGAGACTTTTATTTTTCTGTCTCTCATTTTATCGAATCTCCTCAGCAGAAATTGAGGGTTAATCAATGCCCTGTCACACTACTAGAAATGGGTGATGATGACCAGAAACTACAGTTAGAGGGAAATTTAAGATAAACTAGGGACTGAGAATCTTTATTTCAAAATCTGCATCTCATTCAAAAATTAGGATGCCATTTCTTTAATTTTTAATAATGCCATCTTCTTTGTAAAATCAAGAATGTGTTTCTTTCAAACACATATGTATTATTTTAAAAATTTTCCACAGAATTGCTATTTATCCAAGGCCTTTCCTTTTTACCAATAAATAGCTCAGCAAATGTTTATTTAATCCTACAAAGTGGCAGATACTATCATAGAAATGAGAGATCTAGTCATTCATCAAAAATTATTCCTTGAGTATCTCTGCTGTGCCAGGCATTGTGCTTAGTGCTGAGGCCACTGTGGAGAAGAGAAAAAAGACAAGCTCTTGATTCCATGCAAATCACAGTCAAGTTGTGGGAGAAGGGTGGAATATATTTAACAAATTTGCTGTACAATTGCAAATTATGCAAAACATGGATGTCTATTAGATTTCCTACTATTTAACAAAGAGATCCTTGTGAAGGCTTTAAAAGAAAAAAAATCTAAATGAAGCATTTGGAAGAAAAGAAATAAAATCTTTATTTGTAGACAATGTGATGATCCACATAGAAAAAAAAATGAAAGCAGAAGGAAATAGCATTAGTAAGAATTAGAAACATCTAAACCTGAGACATTTGCATTTAAAAGTTCAGATTTTTAGGTACTTGTGAAAGATCTGGCAATCCTGAGCTCATGGGTCTTACATGACAACCATCAGTTGGAAGTAAATTTTGGATGTCCCCTTTTGGTACCATTTGTATTTTCCATTTTGTCCTATGCCCCATCTCTTGCTATTTTCTCCCTGAGATAGTTCTCACATTTATTGATGGAGGTCAGTCTGTCTGTAGGTTCAGTCAGCAGAGCTCCTTCTTGTACAAAAAAGACACAACTGTACCTGGAAACCCTAAGGCACTCAGTGTTGTATTTACTTTGGCTGTGAAAGAAGATGATTTCTATTAAAATGGAAGGATTTCCATTTTTGGTTGAACTGCCCTGTCTTGTCATGTTGGTATGATCATTAAAGAACTGGTGAAGTTAAAGAACATGCTGATAATATATACTGACAACAGGATTATGGCACATAGGGCATCACAAAGAGCCCCAGGCCCAGGATCAGTTAGAGATCATGTCCCTGATGGGCTCATAGTTTCTAACAGGATTGGGCCCTGCAGTCAGGGGAAATTCACCTTTTAGGGAACCTTGCACATGACAGATACTTAACCAGTAGACTTCTCTATAGCATACCCTATGTAGCATGCTTTTCTTTCTTTCTTTTCTTTCTTTCTTTCTTTCTTTCTTTCTTTCTTTCTTTCTTTCTTTCTTTCTTTCTTTCTTTCTTTCTTTCTTTCTCTCTCTCTCTCTCTCTCTCTCTCTCTCTCTCTCTCTCTCTCTCTCTCCTTCCTTCCTTCCTTCCTTCCTTCCTTCCTTCCTTCCTTCCTTCCTTCTTTCTTTCTTTCTTTCTTTCTTTCTTTCTTTCTTTCTTTCTTTCTTTCTTTCTTTTTGTTAAATCATAGTTATGTGCATTCATGCAATTATGGGGTACAATGTGCTGGTTTTATATACAATTTGAAATACTTGCATCAAACTGGTTAACTGTGTACACCATGGAATATTAAGCAGCCTTAAAAAAACATTACATCTTTCATGTTTACATGAACGGAGCTGGAACACATTCTTCTTAGCAAAGTATCTCAAGAATGGAAGAAAAAGTATCCAATGTACTCAGCCCTACTATGAAGACAATTTATAAAAACCCATACTTTCAAATGAAAGCTATAACCCAACTATAGTGCAAGTTAAATCTACTAAGAGTAGCATGCTGTTCATTGGCTTACTTAACCTACTGTGTCTTCTCCTACTAGGAGAATAGGCTCGGCACCTGTAGTACAGTGGTTATGGCACAGGTTCAAATCTGCACAGGCCTGCTGATCAACAGTGACAACAGCAGCAGCATCAACAACAAAAAATAGCTGGGCGTTGTGACGGATGCCTGTAGTCCCAGCTTCTTGGGAGGCTGAGGCAAGAGAATTTCTTGAGCCCAAGAGTTTGAGGTTGCTGTGAGCTGTGATGCCACGCCATTTTACCGAGGGTGACATAGTGAGACTATGTCTCAAAAAAAAAAAATAGGAGAATGACTTTATGTCAATTATATAGAAAGCTTCTTGGATTAAGTGTGGTAGTTTATTTATTGGATAAAAAAATTACTATGCCATGAAGAATAAGTTGCTTAGTATAAATAAACACTGGTTGAATTTAGATTGAATCGCCTAGCTATGTTTTCAAATTCTTTGTTAAATTAAATATGAATTTTATTCCCATATCATTTGAAAGAATAAAAATATTTTCAAAACCATGATTCTTTTCCTACATCAAGTAGTTTTAAAAGATATTTATAAAGTATTATTGCTTATCCACATTTTCAATAAGCAGTTCATAACTTCTTTCGGAAGTTGGCAGCTTAACAAAAGTAATTGATAGTATTTAAAGCTTATTATGTATCCATCACATGGTAAGCATTGAGAGTGATATGAAAAAAGTATTTCTAGGACTCTAGAAACTTATGATCTATATGACTAGGAAGACTATTGCATGTGAGCAATATGCCACCTGTGGATTCAGTGTGGCCAGTACCGTAACCCCACATTCTCAACTGGAAAGTTGGGTACATTAAAATAGTTAATACCAATTTAATAGATACTAATACTCTGTACCAGAGAAGACTGCATAAGATTGGAGACAGCCCTAATTAACGTACACATTTTTAACATACACAATATCTTGCCTGGATTTGCTGGGTCATTAGAGAACAGGTTCCTTCTAGCTTTGTGCTCCACCATTGCTAGCACACGGCCTTTTATTCAGGATTCAGTTTGGCTTCTCATGCCCTCAAAATCGTATTGAAGACCCACTCAAAGACATGAGAAAGGGAAGATATGGTCCCTGTATTGTAAGTAGACATCCTAGAGCACAGAAGTGGACGTCTCTGACCAGAACAGTTACACGGCCATGCCAATGGTCAAGAGAGGTTGAGCACCAAAATTTGTTTAGCTTTGTTTTGCTTAGCTATGTGGTGATGTGCTAGCTATGAATTGGGTTCTACTATACACAAAAAGTAGGAAATGATACAACAATCAACATTCTCTGACACAAATGAAGAATGCAGAATAATCTAAAAACATAGGGACTCTCTACATGTCTGCCTTTTGATGAATGTTATTATTGTTATCAGTTTAATATTAGCATGAGTCTTAATATCATAGTATTAAACGATCATATTTTTAATGTGCTAAAATGCATCTGAGCTTTCCTTATTAAGAAATACAGCCTCTTCACAAAAGGCGTTGGCTGCTACTTCTTTAATATTCAGTTTTGCTTGAGAACTAGAATATTATTAAGACTGTAATTTAAGGTCACATTTTAGGTAGAACTTAGATTCCAGATATATTTTTTACCCAATTCATTATAGAGAGAAGCAATTAATCATTTTATTTAGTAGGGAAAAGTTCACATTAGACTGTAACTACTTTCACAAAGATCATTTTTTTTTTTTGTTTTTATATTGCTTTGGAAAGTAACTGCTTAAAAAGAAGAATGCTATGCAGTATTAAAATTGTGGACAATTAATGACAATAAAAAGTCATTGGCATTTATTTGTACTATTTTTGCCTGTATAAAGCAACTTGGAGATGATGTATTTTTTATTCACTGATCAATTAGGTATTATTTTTCAATGATCTAAGTACATGGAGTTATCTAGTCCTTTTGACTGTGTCTTTAAATCAATGACTTAAAACTACATACTTTATCCTAAGGATTAAAAAATATGTCCCTTTACAATACATTAAGAAGAGGATATATTGGTAAATCTCTTCCTTGGTATTTTGTTTTTCAACCCATATCTGGGTAATATCCAGGAATTGGAGGATTTCAAACGTCAGCTACTGAAAATCTAAAATAGAATTTGAAACAGAGCCAGGGTGGATCCTCTAGACATAATCTTTTGGTGTAGCAGATATTAAGGAAACAGTCTAGTATGCCATCTGTTGTGAGCAGACTTGGGCTAATTTGATTATGCACAATATGTTTGCATTGGTAAAAAATTTATGTAAGCCACTGACACATCTGATTGGGATAAGGGTTATTTACTCTTTCACAACCTCCTTAACCATATAATAATGAAATTAAGTCGGAGTCTAAACTCTGCCACATAGTGACTATTATAAAAATCTGATACAAACTAATTCATTCAATCTCTGTAAGCTTTAGGAAGTCTCGGCTTCCTGGCTTTTGAGGTGTTGCCACATCTACATTGTGTGAAAAATTCATTGCAGGTGCATATGATAATATTACAGAGGTAGGATTCTGCTACCCTTACAGTGGGCAATGATAAATGTTCCTACCCAGTTGGCTGGAGGACAAAGATCAATCCTAGGACAGGAGGCCTATGAGTACAGGCTTCTGAACTTAAGAGATACATCTAAACTGTACAAGAATGAGGTGTGACTTTGAAATATTTTAGCTAAACACAAATTAAATGCTATTAATTTAACCAATGACAGCTGATAAGTTATCTCCATTACGCTGATTAATAAGCCACTGATTTAATGAATGAAAGCCCAATTCTGACATTTATTATACTAATACTCTAGTGTTGATCAATATATGGATAAAGGAAGCACTGGGAGCAGCTGCCCTGAAGTCTAGCCTTTCAGAACGAATGCTACTGACCACCCCTGGGGCACGATTCCTGATTAGATCAAGTAACTGCCTTTACTACAGCAAAGTTCAGACTAGCACAGACATTTATAACACACCCTGGTGAAGTATTTAAACATAAATTACAGATATTATATCACATTTTGTTCTCAATTGATGAGACCAACTATTTCACTCTCTGAATATATGATTTGGTTAATTCTGCATTAAAGGTTGTTAAAGTTGCAAAACTCCCTTAATTTCAGTAGCAATTAATTTTTGTTTTATTATATATTTTTATTTATTTTATTTTGGTCAAGATGCTACCAAGCGTAATCAATAGTAATATTAATAGTAATTGTGTAAGCAGTTTGCTAACTTACTCTGAAGTGCTTCAGATATCTTTTACTGGGAAAATAAGCTACCAGGCAAGAATCCTCCCATATCTCTCCCAGCAGGTTTTGGATTACCTCTATAAGGGTTATGCTAACATTGAATAGACTCCCCCTCTTGAGCTCTGAGTCCCATCTTCTCCAAGATCTTTACCCTTAAAATTCTCTCTCTCGGCATCACTTTTTCTCTTCTCTCCTGACTTAACTTTGCAAAATGCGTTTTTGTCTCCCAACTTTAAAAAGGGCCTCCTTTAAGTTCATGTCCTTAACCAGAAAACATCCCATTTCCTTCTTCCTTTTAATGTAAAATATCTGAAAGAAAAAATTTGCTTTCTTATTTCCATGTCTCCCATCAACCCATTCCTACAGGATGTCACTCTCTGCTACTTCAAGGAGATCTCTGGGCAGGGTCTCTGGCTATGCCCATATTACCAAACGCAGTATTTAGATATCTGCTTTCTTATCCTGGGCCTCTCACCAATACTGTCCACAGCTGATCGTCTTGTGTGTATGAAATACCTTTCTACCCTGCTTTTCTTGACAGCATCCACCCCTGAATTCCCTGCTTCTTTTATTATTATTATTATTTCTTATAGCATAACTGTGTACATTAATGCAATCATAGGGTACAGTGTGCTGTTTTCATATACATTTTGAAATACTCTCATCAAACTGGTTAATGTAGCCTTCATGTCATTTTCTTAGTTGTTGAGTTAAGACATTCATACTCTGCTTTTAGAAAGATTCACTTGTACCCTTGTAAGATAAACCATAGAGGTGACCCATGGAATATTATGCAACCCTAAAGAAAGATGGAGACTTTACCTCCTTCATGTTTATATGAATGGAATTAGAAAATGTTCTTCTTAGCAAAGTATCTCAAGAATGGAAGAAAAAGTATCCAATGTACACAGCCCTATTTTGAAACTAATTCATAGCTTTCATAGGAATGTTATAACCTAATTATAGCCTTAGAATATGGGAAGGGGGATGGGAGAGGGGAGGTGAGGGGGTGGATGGGGGGAGGGAGGGTGATTGGTGGGGTCACCTCTATGGTTTATCTTACAAGGGTACATTGGATTCCCTGCTTCTTCATAGACCACTCCTTCTGGGTTGCCTTTTCTGAATGTCTGTCAGTTGAGCTCTGTCTTCGATCA
>CAUYTI010087064.1:0-20000 GCA_963575145.1 Galago senegalensis
TCCATCCACTCACCCACCCACCCATTTATCTACCCATCCATCTGCCCACCCACCCATCCATCCGTCCATCCATCCATCCACCCACCCACCCATTCATCTGCCCACCCACCCATCCACTGGCCCATCTATCCAGCCAGCAGGTCAGCCAAACATTGTGTCATGGGCATCTGCACAGTGAAAATCCCTGAACTCTGCAGCACCTTCCCTTGTATTCTAGTGAGAGATTCAGGTGGAGAAATAAGGAATGGCGATCTAAGAGGCCTATTTCCTACTCTTCTCCCTGCCTTCACCTTGCTGTGAAGTCACTGCCACTTCCTCCAATATACGTGCATACACCATGTCCTCATGAAGTGCCTTGTCTCCTTCTCATTCATCCTGAAGATTGGGGAACCAGCTCCCACTCAGAGATCAATAGTGAGCAATGGCCCCACCTGTGTGGGGAGAGGAAGTCCAGGAAGACAACCCATTCACCCACAGCCATGCAATGAGCAGTGACACTTGTCAGCCGCTTGTCTGAGTGCCCCTTGTTCTGAATTCATCCACAGCTTCTCCTCCCTCCACCTAGAGACCTCCCAGGCATGATCTCTAAGGTCAGGTTCAAGTCTGCCTCATTCACAGGGAGTGGCAGTGGACAGGGATGGTGTCAGAGCACACAGACACCCCTTCTCAGTCCCTGTGCTTTGCTGTTGCTGTCCAGATAGCTCTAGTTAGAGGTGCCTTGTGGGTGTTTGTCACCCCTGCCCTTGAGGTCACTTCTCCCTGGGACACAGCTGGGGACTGAGTATGTGAGAGAGGAAACCCGTGCAGTGGCCTAGTGCCAAGCCATTGCTGCATGGCTGTGGGGCTTCTTAGAATCTCTTTACCTGTAAAGTGGGAAATAGGATGCTGACATCTGCATGGTCAGCGTCTGGGGACCCGGGTGGGGCCCCAGTAGAGCCTATGCAGTGGGGCTCCAGGGGAGGGCAAGGATGGTGGAGAGGACGTTCTGAGGCAGGGCGGTGTGCACCCTCTGACTCCAGGGAATCCCCACGCCTCCTACTGGGGAGTCTCCTTCCTTCCTTCTGCTGCAGAGTGCTACAGCGATCTGGGGTGTGGAGTCTCAGAGGTACCAGGTCTGGCACTGTCCAAGGAGCACAATTCTGTGGACCATGGGCTGCATGGAAGTGTGGTCCTGACACCAAATCCTGGCAGAAGGCCAAGCCAGCTGTCACTGTGAATAGCCTCCAGATGTGCCCATTGTGGAGGGAGCTAAGCCTTGGTCCCGGCACTGGGCTGCCCTGCGTGTGGCTGTTGGCGGTCACCTCTCCTCTTGGGCATCACGTCCCTAACATGAAGGGAGGGGCTGGCCCTTCTAGGCGGTGATTCCACAATGCGTTTGGGGAGCCCCCTTCTGCGCCCACAGATTGCTCAGCACACACTCTTGTCTTCTCTCTGCTAAATCACAAACAGAAATTGAACTCGGGGTCACACATGAAGTCATGAGTGTAAGTTTATTTTTTACATGTGGAGTGTTCTTTATTTACAGTCAAAATCCCCTGAAGATTAAACTTTAAAAAGATTTAATAGTGCTGGGGTCAGGTGGTAACCTCTTGCCATGCTCCAGGCGAGCAGGCAAAGCTCGGAAACAGCAGCCTCTTTGAAGAGGCACCGTGAGGAGGGCCAGCCCCTGGCATAGAGCGTGCTCCCCAACAGCCAGGGCTCGGCACTGCCTGCCAATGCCTAGCAGGAGGGCTGGGGGGTCTACCCAGTGGGGCCAAGAGGGGATAGATGGGCAGCATGGGAGCAATGCA
The DNA here is from genome assembly GCA_963575145.1 of Galago senegalensis. NCBI lineage: Eukaryota > Metazoa > Chordata > Mammalia > Primates > Galagidae > Galago > Galago senegalensis. The sequence goes on from CAUYTI010087064.1 coordinate 1,791, forward strand.
GGATAGACAGGCTGCAGGAAAAAGGACTCTGGTCTGGGGCTGAGAATCGAAGTTAGAGATCTTTAAATGGCACTGTCCTGTGCACGGTGGCTGAGTACCTCTCCTCCAGACAGCCTGGGCTCACCTCTTTGACATCTTCAGGGAATCCCCTTAAAGCTGGTCACTGACAACTGTCTGAGAAGGGAGCTGTGATCACTCTCCACGCCTGACACAGTGGCTGGAGATGTGTTGCCCCACTCTCTGGCACAAGGAAGTGAAGGATGCCATACAAATGCCCCACCCCCCTGGACATACATTGTTTTTTGTAAACTAGGAGATTTTCTTTTAACACAAGCTTTTCTCCTTATGCAATTTTACTCTCCTGTTCATCGACCGTCTTTTGCTAAAGGACACGTCATCGTTGAGATACATGTAAGGGAAGGAGCAACTGTCCCCTCCAGCTTTGGGTCCAGACCTCTAACTTGGGGTCCCGGGATCTACACCAAACTCTGGCCGGTCAGACCTGATGGAACCTGGGCCGGGGCAGAGCAGTCCATCTCATCCCTGGCTTTCTCTGGGAATCCAGGCTTTTCTCGGTGAGCAGTCATTTTATGAGGAAAGTGGGGTGTTTTCCAGGCCTGTGTTTGATTTTCACTTATAATTATCTCCACATAAGACTTCAATTTTGGATTTTGGATTGGAGACACGTGAGCCCAGCTATGCATGTTAAAAGATCAGTGACAAAAATCGCATGACATTTGCATGCTGTAATTGTTCCTTCCAATCCCCTCCACAGCCTTTGTTTGGAAGTTCTGGAAAACCTGCACGTAGGGGCCTGGAGTCCTTCATTTGGGGGATTAGGGGGGTGGGAGCAGCGTCCAGGAACTGGTTTGGGGTTTGGGTGTCTTTATGTTCATGGCCGCCTCTCTTCCCCGGGTGAAAGTGTCAGCTCTGCTCAGAGCACTTTCCCATCTCCCAAGACCCCAAATTTCTTCTCCGCCACCTCTGCAGTGTGACCCGTGGGGAGATTTTTTTACCTTTGGGCAACATCTCTTTTCTCTGCTGAGTGAAATTAGGGCTCGTAATGACTTTTAAGGATGGAGAACAGGTATGTATTCCCCTGTGACCTTCCCTGTCACGAAGGGCATAGCTCTGACAATGAACTTTGTCCCTCACGGTCAGCAGTCAGATGAGCCGCTGTGACCAGTGTGGACAGGTGGGACCTCTATGCCTGTCTCCTCCCCTCTCTGCTTTGTGGGTGAAGTGAAACTGCATGTGGCGTGCCCAGCACAGTGCCTGGCACAGAGGAAAAGCCCTCTATGTGTAATTATGAGGATGGTCGTCGCTGAAATATGGCTAATCCATGAGCAATTAGCTCCTTCTTGTGTGCCCAGCTCTGTGGAGCACCCCAGGGAATGTGGAGAGGTGTCGCCCAGCCCCAGTGACCACACAGGCCCTGGAGAAGTTGGCAGAGAAAGGCTCGCTGAGCCTTTGAAGGTTCATTGAGAAACAAGCTGGGACTTTAGTAGTGGCTGCCCTTGGCCACAGCTGCCAGAGAGCAACTTGATCTCCTGTGATGGGGAGTCATGTCCCTATCACAGCAGAAGTGCTGCAGCCCTGCAGCCCCCAGACAAGGCAGACTCTTTGCTCTGCTTAATCCGCACTCAGAACTCGGTGGGAGTTCTCTGCCATGGCCAGAGGGCAGGACCCAGCTCTTAATAACTGCTTTTTTGGTAAGTGGTGATGTATCATTCTGGCTGTCCACGTAGCCTTAACCAATCACCCAAGTTCTGTTGGAATCGTTTTTGCAATGCAAATAGTTATTCATGCCATATGCGTGCTTCAGAAATAAAGGTCTGATCTGGTGATTCCACCCTAGAGGAGGGAAATGCCTGCTGGACCTGCTGGAGGCTGGGAGGTGACACAGCGCTGCATGTTCATAGATGGGGATCCTTTTAGAGTTTCCCAGAGCCTTTGAATTAGTGTTGTAGAGAAGGGGTGCACTTACACGAGAGCAGCTCTTTGAAATCTTACTAAGACAGGTCTTGTTGGAAGACTGGCTTTGCAAAAGTCTGTGTATCAAGCAGGCTGGTGGCTCTGGGTGGGAGGCACCATAGAGATCAGAAGGGCTGGCCCCAGCGTCCTCTGAGGCTCTCAGGAGACAAACACCTGTCCAAAGCCACATCTGAGAACTTGGGCTTCACAACTGCAGCGTGCAGAACAGAGTAATATCGAGAAAGGTCTGAAAAGATCAGAGTGATCAGCTCACCGGGAAGATTTTTGCTTCTTGGGTTCTGCTTGCTGAAGACGCATCCTCTGCACACACAACACACAACTTTGGCCTTCGAGTAAAAATATGCTTAGCTGGAATTTTGGAGGTGGGGGTGCTTGGAAATGGGAGGTGGGAAGGAAACTATTTCAAGCCTTTTCAACAGAATATCTGCTTATCCACGGAGACTCCACGTCGAGTCACGCTGATGGAGTTCTGTCTTGTACAGCCTGGCACTTTTGCTGATGCAACCGAACCCCCGTAGAAAGTGGTGATTCTGTTATGTTGAAGAGAGCACCTCGGTTACATTCAAGGCCCTTAAAAGTGCTTGCTGAAACTGTCTTTTGGACAGACCTTGGAAAACCCAGGCAGGGTACAAACACAGTTTTTCAAGCCCCCTCTCTTTCTCGCTGCATCTGGCCATGCTGTTCGGTGCTTCTAAGAGTTCTTAGGGTCATGTCAATATTTCCGCTAAAGCACACATTTTTTTAATATAGATTTATTGCTCTGCCAGGATACTTTTCTCTGGAGCATAACTTAACTTACTGGGTCTACCGTTGGCGGGGGGATACTTCCTACCAAATTTCTGGAGAAAAATAAAAACTGATTTAGGGGTCATGGAACTATGCAACTTGATTTTCAAATAATAGTGATCGAGGAAAATAGACTAAACTGTTATGTTTAGGGTGATATAGTTGCACGGCTTACATGAGGCAATGTCTTTGAAAGTGCTTCCATCATGTCTGTATTCAGTAGGCATTCAAGACATGCCACTCTGGTTCCATTATCGTGACCACTTCTCTCATCACCACCATCAGCACCACTATGTGATTTTTCCGAGTTGGGTAAATATCAAGTAATATATCACGGATGGTACTGGATGGAATGCCAGGAGGGTCTGGGGGCCACGTGTTAATTGTAGTAAGTCTGATCATGTGTGTGGCCAATAGCATTGAATTAAACTAAGTTTGACGGGTAGTCAGCTTGGAGGAAAGTTATAAAACTGGGGCAGAAATTCACTTTCAAGTGGTCAGTTTCCTGCACACTGGGTTTGTGGCATCTTAGGGCCAGTTCTGCTTGTCCTCTGCCTTCTCTCTGTGATGAGAGCACACTGCCGTTGACTGGGCTGGGGGAATTGGAAGGACTCAGAGGACCCTTGACCTTGGAGGTGGGAATCAGAAGGCCTGGGAGAAAGCCGTGCTTTGCCACTGAGGCATTTAGAAAAGTTGCACTGGCACTGTGGGCCTTGGGCTCCCATCACTGCAGGGAAGCTCTGGGGCTCTCCAGCTCTGACACCTGAGACTGTGTCTGTAAAATGATGGCTGGTGAGCTGGCTTCACTAACCCTCACCCGCTCTCAAGACACGGCCACAGTGGGCCTGTGCTCTTTCAGGATCAGAACGGGATGGAAGCGTGTAGCTAGGTCACTTTCTAGTGCTGAATGGGGTCAGTTTCACAGCCCCTAGGGCTCCCTCCTGGAGAGAGCTTGGCCTGTAGGTCAGGGCAGCCCTTGTTGGAGCCACTGGAAAGTTAGGACCTTTGATTTCCAAAATATATTCTGTTTACCCAATTGCATTTTAGGAATTAAGGGCTAGAAGTTTCAGGCCCTATTGTATTTTCAGCAAGGCACTGGGTGAATCAGGCATGAGGTCATTGGCACCAGTAGACGAAAGATAACTATACTACGTTTAACACGGCACTATTCCCAATAGCAAAGGTACGGACTTGAGCTAAGTGTCCATCAACCATGAGTGGATAAGGAAAATCTGAGGTGCCCACACGCACACACACACTATTAAGCTATAGAAAGGAATAAAATCATGCCCTTTGCAATGAAATAGATGAAACTGGAGACGTTACCCTAAGTGAAATAACTCAGAAAACAGCGTTAAAACTGAGTGTTCTCCCTTATAAGTGGGAATAATGAAAATGCATAAAAACTAGAATAGCACATACTGGAGAATTAAAAGGGGAGACGAGAAATCACCTAATGGTCCTACATATGCCGATTGGGTGAGGGTCACACAAGAGGCCAGGACGTCACCACCGTGCAGTAAATCCATGTAACAAGTCTGCACGGGGGTCCCCAAGATCTGTAAAGATGATGAGAATTCATCTCGAGCTACGGAGAAGGAAGAGTATTATTTACCTTCGCGACAGATGACCATCTCTCATTAGATAATTCCCAAATACCACAGACCTTAGGTCTCTCCTGTCCCTGTGACAGTCGTGCTGATGCCCCATCACAGTCCTCTGTCGAGTACCTTGAGCATAGCTGTTCTGAGGTCACCCACATCCCCACGCCCTGGTAGTGCTGTTGCCTCAGGTGGGTTTCCACTGAGTTCTGTGGGCTGGTGGCGCTGACGGAGAATGTCAAGGTCATGCATCTAGCAGGCGGACTGTGCTTCCTCAACCATCACAGCTCCTAGCCACCCACACTCAGGCCGGACAGGGGCCAACCCCCGTGCTGCCCCTGGAGTCTGGTTTGCACCCGTGTCCTGTCCTGCTCTGCCTTTTGTCCCCTTCTGCGATGCATCCACTGTCAGTCACCGGTGCCCTCACCCGCTGGCCCTTCTACTTCCTCCCATCCCCCATGTGCCTTCCTGTCCCTCTTCTCCTGCCGTGGAGACCGCTGTCCATCATAGTGATCACTTTCCGCATCCCTCCTCAGATCTCTGGCATCCTCTTTCTCTTTGTGCACACCCACCAGAGCGCCAGCCACAGGTGACCGTGGACGTCTACCTTTTCACGTTGGGTCCTGGTGCATCAGCTTTACGGGGGGGAAAGTCACTCAGCTGAGCTGAAGGGTCTCACTAGGAATCCAGGAGCACAGGTGTGAAGTGGGTGTGGCTGGCCTTGCATACACCGTGCCTCTCTAGGGCTTGCTGTCCCAGTGGCCATGCTGTTCCAGTGGCCATGCTGCCCTTTCTTCTCTTTCCTCTACCCTACTGTGGACCTCATCCTCCCTCCACCAATCTACAAATCCTCTGGCCCTTGTTTTCCCTTCTCTGCCCTGCTCCCCTCAGAGACTGTCACCTCTGGGTTAGTGGGGGCCCCAGACACTCTCTCTCTCTGGGAACGTGCTCCTGGACACTCCTCTGTGTGCCCACACACCCTCCTCACTGCCTGCGCTGACCCCCTGGGCCTTTGCCAGGACATTCCTTCCTCTGGCCCTTTGCATTCTGGCTCATTCTCCTCTGCCAGGCCTAGGTCCCAAATCTCCCTTGCTCTGAAAGTCCTTGCTGGGCCTCCCTGTATAAATTCAGCCTTCCCCGATGACGTGCGGTCTCTCCCCCTGCTTCCTTACCTTATCAGCACTTCATCCTGACCCGTAATTATCCTAATTATTTATCTACTTATTTTCTTCCTCCTTCTCATAGATGCAAATCCTATGAGGGACAGGGCCTTGCTGTTCCCTGCATCTCAGCGTGATGGTGACCCCCATAGGGCGTGCTCAACAAAGATTGGTTGAAAGAACATCCTTCCCTGTTCGTGACGTCCTGGGAGGGACCGCCTCTCTCTGGCTCCAGCCCCAGCCCCACTTTACTCTCTTGGGTACTGTGGACCCCAGAAAAAGAGTAGTCTGGGCTTCCGCCATGGAGCCCCCCAGATTCTGTACCCCTGTCCCTCTCAAGAAGCATCTTCTGTGCTTCTGCCATCAAGGAGTGCTGGGTGGAGACCGCGTGTCCACAGCAAACATCCAGGCGTGTTTTGGCCTCTGAGGTCAGTGTGGCTGTGGAGCGTCCTCTTCCTCACTCTGCCCAGGGCATCTTGGTTGAAAGATGTACATCTCTGTACAATCTCTGCCCAGGGCATCTTGGTTGAAGACCTGCTCCCTGCTATAAGGCAGGCCTGTCTCCTTCCCATTACCTGCCTTCTGTCTCTGGACCCATCAGCGGCTTCCACCTGTTGCCAGCTCACCAAACCCCGAGCCCTACCTCTGAAAGGGGACCTGTGACTATGCCCTGGGAACACCCACCCACTAGCCAGACCCCACCATGACTAACCACAGACAGACCACCCCACAAATTAGTGGGCTGTGTCTGTGTTGACACATCTATTCTCGCCCTAATGACATGTTTATTTAACTGATGGCTGCTGTCCTCATTAGGGACTCATTGTCGAGCCCGGAATAGTGATTATTTTTGCTGATATTCCTTTTCTGCAAAGATGACTTTTTTTTTTTTAAAAAAAAATCACTCTTTTGGTATGCTATGAATCCTTAATGAGGATAGTTAAATTTAAAAGAAACCCCCAAATCGCCCTTCAGGTTGAAAATAGAAGTGTCTGCACAAGTGGGACGGTCGTTTGCTGATTATTGATTGGCACTGTTGGTGACAGACCCACAACTTCCAATAAAACGAGGGTTCTCGTCATGGGAGGACGGGAGCAGCCAGAAACAGAAGCTGCTTAACCAGTGGAAAGTGAGGGCTTGGGGTTCCAGAACATCCTCGCAGCCCTTTATGTCGAAAGAGCCGTCCTTCTGACATTTGGAGTATGGATAATGGGTTCCTGGTTGGACCCAAAGCTCTGCAATTCTTGGGGGACTCCCAGAGAGAGATGGTTGTGAAGGCTTATTAGAGGCTCCCTTAGGGAGTCAATTAATGGACGCTCCCCTGAACCCACCTTTCTCCTTTGGAATTCTAATCAAATTCCAATGTGGCCAGTGAGTATTAACTTCTTGCTTCTTAGCTGAGGGGCATCAGGCCTCAAGAAGGAGCGAGGTGGCTAAGCCTGGGGCCAGGGTTAAGACAGGTGTCATGGGAGGCCCTGTGTTTTCTCATCTGTGGGCTGGGGCTGCGAGCACTGGCCTGCCTGCCCTTACATGAACACGTTTAAAGAAATAACAAGTGTGAGTGTGCCATGGGCCCTAGCACATGGTGGCTCAGTCACAGAGAGGTTGCAGTGTCCACAGTGAAAATTCTGGTCATTTCAGCCCCATGCCCAGCCTTTAGAGCTCAGGCCGGGCTGGGGGTGTGGGGTGGGAGAAGTCGAGTGTGACGCAGGGGAGTTCCGAGGAAGCAGACGTGGCCAGAGCATGGAGAACTTAGCACCAGGTGGGAAGGAACTAGCCTCAGTTCCAGCCCTGCCACGTATCAGCTCAAGTGTGACTGTGGGCGAGTCATTTAACCTCTCAGAGCCTTAGTGTCCTGTGATAGAGCTGTTGGGGCATCATGTAAAATAGTCGTTCACACGAGAGGTTTAGTTTTGTCTTAAAGTCCCCAGTGGAAGCTGCTGTTGCTGCTGCCACCACCACCACCACAGCTTGGTGCCTGTCCCATTCTATCTCATGAGTAAGATGTCTCCTGTCCCTCTGTGGTCCATGTGCTTCTAGAGGCCTGGCTATACCCTAGCCTGCTTTGCTGTGGAGCCCAGCCATGCACCTGCCAGGTAGTGAGCAAGAGCAGAGTTGGTAGTGGGTGTCTGGTCATCTGTGCTTTCCCCACACCTGGCCTCCTTCCCAGTGCCTGGCATGCCTCCTCCGGCCTCTGGGCTCCTGATCCCTGGGACTGTCAGTGTCTCCCCTCTGCCCATACATGTCATGCACCTCTATGCAGCTCCTGATCAGCCCTGTGCATGCACAGAATCTTCAGTGGAACTGCCCTCTGGTCACGGTCAACTCTGTTAAGACATTTCTTTTTGTTCACTGACCACTAGGTCAGGTGCCCTTCAGCTGCCACCACCCACAGCTCAACTTTGGGCTATCTGCAGGCTCTGAGAACCACAAAGTGGACCAGCAGTGGTCAAGGGGTGGCCCTGGCTCAGTTAACCATCCCCACTGAATGAAACGCTCCTCATGGGATTTTGGAGATGTGTGGAAGCTGAACTATGGACAGGAGAAGGAGGAGGTGACCCTGCTCAGGGCCATGGGCTGGTCAGCACCTGCTGGGCACCAACTGTGTCCTAAGCTGGATTCGGCTCCAGCCTGGGGGTAAAGCAGGGTCTGGCCTGGGGACACTTAAGTTCACTGGAAGATCAGTTACGTATTTATTGGTGTATTTAACTTTGATTCCTTCTGGAAGTTGCCCTCCATGAAGGCAGGGGCCATGTCTAATCATCCCCTTTTTTTTTCCAGGCACCTGGCACATAGTAGGTGCTCAGCAAATGTTTACTGAGTGGATGGATGAACGGACAGGTACCTCATGTGCAATGCTAGTGATCCTAGAGAGGACCGAGGCTCAGTAGCAGCCCAGAACAACACACTGCACCTCATCAGAAGGATTGTCTAAACAATAGCTGCACAAGTTCAGGACCTTGCAAATGTTCACGCAGTCTGGGGTCGTAGACGGCTTATTAGGAGAGCCTCTTCCTGACTGTCACTTGGAGGTGGAGGAGAGAGAGAAAGAGAGGCCTGGGCGGGAAGGTGGAGTGGGCAAGGATGTACAGGCAGGACCATAAGACGCGTGCCTGGGACGCCTCCAAGACCGTCTCGGACAGGTCAGTACGGGCCAGAATGCACAGGCCCAGACTGCAGAGTTCAGCTGTGACCTCTGATGTTATTTTAAGGTGGTGGCTTTTTCATATTTAATTATGAATGAAATTGCATTTGAGGACGGCAGCTGATGATGGCGTGTGGTTATGCTGTGTGGGCTGCTTTCAAAATAGCTCACCCCAAACTTCATTAGTGATTAGTTCGAGGAAAGTGCAGCCTGACCCACCAGCATTTTTCAGATCGTCTGTGTCTGGGCTGTGTGAACTCAGGGAAGGGTGGCTGGTGGCCCGTAGTTCTCTGATGATGTGGGCTGTCTCTTCCAAGTCTTGTTCTTGGTGGTCCATCCTGGAAGACCTCGGCGTTTCTTGATGGCAGTTCTGGTTGTTACTCTCTTCTCCACCCCTCCAGCAAGTTCACTGTCTTACCACATGAACTTGAACTACCTCGAGGGAGAGAGACAGAAACCCTTGCCCAGGGCTCCACTCCAGGGAGGCCAGAGCTGTCACTGGACACTTCAGCCAGGCCGCCTGGCCGCAGACTTGGGTTGCTGAGCTGATGGCTGGCGTCCCCACTCTCTGACTTCTCCTAAATATGGTCAGTGTTTGCACTTACTCCCACTACCCGTCTGCATCTGCGTTGACTGTGGATTCCGGCTTGGCCACCCTGTTGGCCAGGCCTTCCCTGGCCACCTTCCCTTTGCTGGACTTAGGATAAACCCTCAGTACAGTTGCGATTAGCCTCAGTGAGAAGCATGGCACCCGGGTTGGCGGCAGCTGGAAAGCCGAGCTGGCTGCATCCTGGGCCCAACACACAGCACCAGTCCCGTTTCCTCCTCGGAGATCCCTCTCCTGACACTGGCCCATGGCCCAGCCAGGTCTCCGATGAGGCCTCCGCCTTGTCCGCATGTTTGTGCCGGGTCTTGTTCATCTCGCTCACAGGGGCTGGTAAACGAGGTGTCTGGGGTTGCTTTTGGCTCTGGGGCCACTCCCTATTCGACGTTCAGCAAATTACATAACCTCTCTGAGCCCCGGTGTCCTAACGTTTTTAGAGTGAGGATAAAGTGAATAATAGAAATTAAAACAGTACGCATTATAAATGTTAAAGAATGTGGCTCTGTGCAGGGCTCCCAGCACAAGCTCAGTAAGTGTCACTGAGGATGATGGTGGTGGTGGAGGTGGCAGGGATGTTAATGATGGGACAGCTTGTGGGGTGTCTAGTGGCTGGAAAAGGGAGCTGGATAGTCTGGGACTGTACCCTAGTGTGCCAATTGCTGGTTATCTCATCCTGGGCAAACTACTTGACCTTCCTTTGCCCTGGTCTCCTCCTGTCTGCAGGAGGGTCCTGCTAATCGCAATTCACAGAGCTTTTTGTAAGATGTGAACTTGGACCACACCAGGGGAGATTGGCATGTGGTGAGTACCTCTAACGGGCTTGCTCTGAGCGTTACTTCTTAGCGGACACTCTCTGGGCAGCAGCATGATCTTGGGCATATCAAATCACCTCCTTGAGCCTCAGCTTCTCTCCCAGTGGAGCTGAGACACAGGGGTTGCCATGGAGGGTGGTTTTATTGACTGACTGTTGGTGATTCTGAGGGCACAGCACCTGAAAACCCAGGTCGTCTGCTCCGCCTGCCCTCTGTTCTCCCCTCCTCCCCCTGGGCTGTGACGTTCCGTAGCTAAGTAACCCTGGCTGCTGTGTGGCTTTTGATGGTGCTCGTGGGAGAGCTGCACGCACAGCCTCTTCCTTTGGGTGACAGCTGTTTCCAGGCAGATGCCTCCCCCATGTTCTGGAGCAGTGAAAAAAGGGGAGAGCGTCCCAGATTTAAATTTGGAATGTGTAGGGAATCATGCCAGCCTGCCTGGGGGCCCACAGAACAAACGGGCTGGGTGCTGTTGGGGTGACTGCTGCTCTGGGCACCAGCATATTGAGCAGTTGATGGGGCGTGGGGTCTGTGCTGGACCCTTGTAGCCCCAAGCACAGCGACAGTCAGTTCCAAAGCAGCTTGTGGGGCTGGAGGGCAGTCACTGACTGACCCTCGTCCAAAGAGTCTGTGGCTCTTCTTCCAGGCGAGGTGCAAGGTGTGGGATGCCCGGGAAGTGGGTGCTTGCAGGAGCAAACAGGGCTGGGACACATCAGGGCGTGGCACCCATAGCACCTTGCTCACTCTGGGAAGATCCCTCGATACTTTGCTGGCCTTCCCTGCACTCGGGAGGGTCTGTGGGCCCCTGTCAGCTTCCTACATGGACACCTCCACCTTGGGGGTGAGAGTTGCCCTCCTTAGCTGGGGTGGCATTGCAAGGGTGGCCTCTGCACTGTAGGGTGACAGTGGGGCGGCTACCATCCTGAGGTGTAGGAGGAGAAATTGTGGGTGGAGGGGTAGGGGGAGGCAGCTGTGTTCTGGGCAGGCTCCTGGACAGAGAGGGTGGGTGGCTGTTTGCACCCCCAGGCTGTTTGCTTCTAGAGGTCGGGTGAATGCCTCTGGCTTTCCCTTCTTCCTAGATACTTGTGCATGCTTCCAACCTCAGGGGTGAGCTGGGTGCACCCTATGTGAGGGGGGCAGGCTGACCCCACTGCTCTGGGCTCTGGCAGGCTGCCACCTGCCCCTATCCTGGCTCCAGGAGTGTCTGCTTCCTCAAGGGCAGCATGGGCACAGGGCAGCTGGTCAAACCTGGCCTTGCGGACTGACCCACAGAATCCTCCTCATTCTGAGCCTCTCCTGGGTGTGTCAGAAGTACCGTAACCCCAGTGGCTGCATCTCTGGGGTAAGAGCGGTCAGATAGCCTGCCAAGGAGCCTCGACTCAACCCTCACCTGGCTGCTGTTTCTCAGAAGTGGACGCCAAATGATGGTGTCAGAGGGGCTCTTGGGGTTCATCCCAGGTGGCTAGTGAGGTCTCCGCTCAGCCCCCTGGCTTCCCACATAGTGCTCAGGCTCTGCAAGGCGGTGTCCCCTCAGCAGGGGACTGGCTGGGACACACTGCCCTGACAGCTCCTCCCCTCACCTGCCTCTCTGAATGGACCGTTTTCTTCTCGCATCTTTGTGGACTCTTCACCCGCTCAGGTGCCCTCACGGCCCTGAGGTCCAGGGCTCAGAGCAGAGGGGAATCGGCAGTCCTGAAGTTATCTTTGCATTATACCTGCATGTGCACACAAAAAAATCAGCCTGAATGTTTTCTCTTCGTATGCAATTTGTTGTCTATTTTTAACTTGTATGTCGAGGGCCAGAAAGAAAATTCCGTGAGGAAGTGAGAGCAGATTGAGGTTGCGGGTATCCAATCACCAAAGAACCTGAAATAATTGCAGGAATGATATCCTTTAAAGAACGCAAGTCTCTGAGAGAGAGGACCCCTCTTGCAACAAGCACCGTGTGTGTGAGAGTTTTGTGCCCCTTCTTTTCTGCCGCTGTGCACTTAATTCGGTTCCAGCCATGTCAGGAAGACTTGAGGAAAAAAAAATTCCACCATTAAAGACGTTGCTCTTTGTTTTTTCAATCTGTGACCCCAGCAATCTCTTTAGCAAGCCATGGTTCAGTGAACTGGCACACAGCAGCCGCTCAGCAGTGGAAAAAATCATAAAACAGATGGAAGCTTTACATTTTTTGTTTAGTTTTTAAGAGCAGTTTTTATAACATCGCTTAAAACCATTCTGATGCATCATACTGTTTACACTTGGAGCTTTGTAGCTAAGATGTTTACAGTATGGAGAATGTTTTAAGATATTTTATAGTTATGATATTTAGATAATTGGCAAGGAAAAAAAATAGTTTGTTGAGATTGCAGTGATGTTGGTAACCGTGAAGTAACTTATGAGCCTCAATAAATATGTCCAGTTCGGTGGAAAGTACAAACTCAGTTAAAACAAAACAACACAAGAGCGAATATCTTTTTAGTGAAATCATTTCCTTTTCTTAATCAAAAGATGACAGGCAGGGCCTTAGAACTCCCATCTGTGCGGCTCCACGCCACGGCTGTGTGCTGTCTGCCTCTGCCCCCGTGATTGATAGCGGCGCCCCGTCAGCCCCTCACCATCCCGCACCAGTTCATGCAAACACCAAGTTAATAAAGTTCACTTTTAGGAGACCACCTTAAAATAAACCCGGGGAGTCCCCACCCCCTACATCTCTCTGTGCGGTGGAACTTGCCCAAGATTTTTTTTTTTTAATGTTGAAGAATTCATGTAGAGCCAAGACTTGGAACTCTCCCCCCCTTCTTTTTTTTTTTAACTGCCCCAAAATGGCATTAATCAAAAACAATAACTCCTTTTAACTTTTCTAAGTGCTCTAAAGGAAAGTATGAAATAATCTGTGTGTGGGCCACAAATGTAGAGAATGCAAACATTTCACAATAAACATGTTTAAATGAGAGTCTCTGGCAAGATAGTCTGAAAGATAGTACATGCTGGGTTAATTAATGCATACTCATAAAAATAAACCTCACTTTTAAGATTTGACCAATAAAAATCATTAGCATATTTGGATCAGATGACTTTATGTATACATTGAGCTTCTCTAGGGTAGCTTGTCCTTGGAACAAGGCTGAAACAGATTTCAGTTTAAAGGCAAAACTCCCCCTCTATCTGTTTTTTGTGTTTCCAATACAGTGATACGATGATTTATTCTGGTTTTATCTGTTATACCTGCGATTGATCTACTGGCGATGGGATTAAATTTATCATTTTAGATGTATAAATCATAGTTAGATAGCCAGAAAGTGTTCCGTTGTACAAAAATTCTTATTGTTTGCTTACGACACATGCCGTTAGATTTTCACTACAATCGAATTACGGGAGTGCATTATTTTTACTCCAAGATGTTTATTTTTTGCTATCTTAAATTGAATCATTTTGGCCTACTCATAAATGCTATCTTAAAAAAAATATTTTCTTGAAATCATGTATTAAAACAAATGTTGACTTTGGGTTGCGGGCTACGCAGTGTTCTGAGGTTCTGCTAAATTAGAAATCACGTAATTTTCCGAGTCTAATTACAGTATGGAAGATTCTGGTTTTATGTTGTGCTTTTTCTGTATAGCAAAAGACAAACTGCTACAAAGACCTCTTCAGTATGAAACCAACAGTAAAACCAAACTCATTTGAAAAGAACTGAAATTGGAATTCATAAACTCTGTAGAAGTTAAGTTGTAACTACTCAGGCTGTGAAATTCGGAACCTAAGATAGTGCCGCATTTTGAATCCTTGTGAAAATAAAAACAACCCAGCAAAAATTATTGAGGAAAAAAAAAAAACTCCAGCATGAGTTTAATTTTACCCAACTTTATTGGCAGCTTATTTTGAACTAATGTGCAATAAAGTTGCCAAGCAGAACAACGGAAAGAAATAAGGAAAAATACATTTTTTTATTGTTTTCTTATGCTGTTTTAATAAAGACTGTGGGTTCAGTAAACACCTGAATAAATAATTTGGGTTTTTGTCATGACCGTGCTTGGCTAGAGTGCCTTAGGATGCATCAGTCAGGCTGATAATAGCCAGTTCCACAAGAGGCTCGGTGCTGGTCGCCCCGGCGCAGACCAGTCCAGGGTCTGCTGTCCCTGGGTCCGTTCTCTCTCCACCCCCCGTGGGGACAGACTCAGGCCCCTGGGTAAGCCCTTGTATGGTAGCACCCTCTGAGCTTGCCTGGGAGCAAGACGAGTACCCGTTCCTAAGAAAGAGGCTTTCACATGAATGTTTCTGGAAAAAGGGCTTGCAAGTTTGAGGGTTCCAGCAGATTATAAACAGTGTCGGCTTCAGACCCTCATTTTGTGCCAGAGACTCAACATTGCCTATTTTAGAGACCATGTGTTTACTCCTACAAGACAAACCTCTACATATGTGTGTATTTGTCCAGAAGCCACACCTAGTGACTCCTGGGTGGGGCGGAGCCTGTCTTCGTAGGACCCACTGCAAGCTCTATTCACTGATGTTAACAAATTTCTCAGCACCCTGCCTCATGCCTCGTGCTGGGTGAGGCAGCAACTTGGGGGGTGCCTGCAGGAAGGGCTTAAACCTGGGCAAACCCTGTGCCCACATAATGATGAGGCAGAAGAAGGGGGTGTCCGTAGTAGGACCGCCAGTCCAGAGCCCCGGAATAACACAGGGCGTCCACGCAAGGGGAGTCAGAGACCCACACATACAGGGTGTGACTTTGTCATGGGGAAGGCCAGCCGTTCCCATCACGTTTTAGAGGGACTTCCTTTCATGTAGCTGAGAAGGTGATATGATTCTAATAAATGGAACTGTTAGCATAAGGGCGGCCTGTTCTTGCAGACTGGTGCTGAATGAACCAAAGTCCAGCTCCGCTCTGGAGAAAGTGTCACCACAGAAGCCTGGGCTGGATGTAGGGGAGTGGCATGGGGTTGAGATTGGCCCACCCGAGTGGTGCCACAAAGGGCCACTGCTTCAGTATTTTTTAAGGTAATAGGCTGAGGTGACAATGGGATGACCCCAAGAACAAGTGTTGGAGGAAGCGGCCCCTTTGCAGAGGCCCCCCAGGGCCCCACCGTGGGTGCTGCATTTTGGGGGTGGGGAGTCATCACCAATACCCTTGTCTGTACCAGCTCCCTAGTCTCCCACTCTTGGGGCTGCCCCCAATTAGGGGGACGAGGACACTGCTGTGGTCTACCTCAGACTCCATGCTGGGGACGGGATGCCCCCGTCTTCCTAGTTCCCTCCTTATGCCTTGGGAACCATCAGCTCTTGTGTGTCCACTCCACTACCCTGGCCTGCCACGCCACGGGAGCCCTTGCTGAGTTAGTCCCTTCCCCGGGCGGAAGCAGAGCAGCAGGCCTTTGGTCCACCACGGCCAGGCCTTGGGGGGCTTGAGGATTCCATAGGAAACAGGTTCTTTGAAGTCCCCTAGGTTCAAGCCCCTCATTGTGAGGTTGAGGTGGTCAAGGCTTGGGAAGGGAAGGGACTCCCGAGGTCTGATGGTGAGCAGTGGCTGCCTGGGCAGGGAGCTCAGCCCTGTGGTCTCATCACCATGTAACACGACACTGCTTGACCAGTTCAGCGTCCAGGTATGAGTTAATGTTAATTAATTGTCTCGGTTTCGGTAGTTCTTGCAACAGCCTTGTGGGATAGGTTGTTCCCCTTGACAGATGTTGTTTCCCTTTGACAGATGACACAATGGGGCAGGGAAGGTTGTCAGAGGCAGAGGAGAGCCCAGCCCCGGCTACTGCCCCCAAGGCTAGAGCTCACTGTCCCCCCCTGCCCCTTCCTGCCCTGTCCCCAACACCGTCAGATGACTCCAGGGTCGACCTTACACAGATGAGGAATAAATATTGGCTTCTCTTTATGGTGATGGTATATAAAATGTCCACTTGATACAAACTGATTGAAGGAAATCTGTGATCAATTTCAAACACAAAAGTCTTGACTAGTTGATAGTGCAGGTACAAGCAGACAATTCGAGGGTGGCAGGTAGATGTCTTGATATTTGGGCAGCACTGATCCCGGTCAGCGGGAGGAAAGAGGACGTACCTACGGCCAGTCCACTTGTGAGAGAATCCTGGGTGCCCATTTTTCCTAGCGTGTCCTAAGTCTCTCCACCTGGGGGTGGGAGCCGCAGACCCAGCCTGTCTCTGGCCTTCCATGGTGCTGGGGTCTGGGTCGGCCTGCCTGAAAGGGGGCTGGCACCTCTGGGCTTGGCATCAGGGGCAGAACTGGAAAGAGAAGAGAGGAACAGGTGGTGGGTCGGGGCTGGAAGACCTGCAGGCTGAGGAGGACAGAGAGCATCTCAGCTGAGCCCCATGCAGGTTGGTGCCAGGTGTTGACAACTGTTTTAGGGCTGGTGTGGAGTCCTGATGATGACCAGGTGTTCAGGACATGTTTTTCCAATGAGTACGGCAAGAGAGTATCAGATGCAATGACCCTCTGAAGGGCTCCAGCCCATTGGTTCTCAAATGGGCTTCCATGGGCCCCCGAGGGTGCTGGGAGGCTCCCCCAGAGCCAAGAAAAGGGAGAGGCTCAGAGTTCTTCTCTGCAGCTTGGGACAGAGCGACGGTGCTTTTTGATCTGCCCACATAGAGGGAGAGATTTTCCTTGGGACATGTATTTGCTGCTAGAAAATGCTGAAAACCCACAAATCTAGACTAAGCTCTCAATCCAGCCCACGGGAAGCCAAGTTCCACACAAGAGCAGAGACGCCATGGAGATCTGCTCTGCACAGCCATTTTAAATAGAAATGTCTTTATTTAGGCAGATCCGTGGATTTTGGGTGGAAGTGGAATATGCACTCTGTGACGGGAGGGTCTTGATGGTGGTTCTGCCCCCTACTTTTTTGGTGGCTGGTGCATTTGGGGAAGATGGATGGTCCACCTGGGACCCAGCTGTCCATAGGCTGGGGACTCAGTGCCCACAGGACAGAACTGTCCAGACTTAGCAGACTGTGGTGGCTGATGGCAGAGTGGTTACGGGGTGCCAGACCCTGAGCTAGGCACTTCCAGATCTATTATCTCTGTTCTATAGATGAAGAATGGAGGCTTGGGGTGTCATGTGACTCTTTAACCTCAGGGCTGGAGCCTGCTGGGGTCTGGTCTGGGATCTCAGCTCTTGACCTCTGTGGCTCCTGCCTCCCAAGAAGACTTCCCCAGTCCTAGAGAGTTGCGCTGACAACCTACACGGGGCCAGGCTTCTCGCTGTCAAAAACACCCTGGCCAAGTCCTCTCCTCTCGAATATTCAGATAGAAGACAGGAATCTTTCTGTCTCCCCTCCCCACACTCTGTGAGGGTTTGTGCAGAACCCTACTGCAACCTTCCCAATGCCTCCTACTCACGTTGTGGTGACCCCCAACCATAAAATTATTTTCGTTGCTACTTCATAACTGTGATTTTGCAGCTGTTGGGAATCATAATGTAAATATCTGACATGCAGATTGTATTTTCATTGTTACAAAGCGGTTGCGACCCACAGGTTGAGAACCGCTGCACTAGGGTTTTCTAAAAGTCAGCGTTCTTTGAGCAACAGGAAGTGAGCCACGGACAGGTGACCAGACTCCCCACTAGTAAACAAGACAAGGACCTCACTGACCGCATTTCCTCTATGTGGCACCTCAACCCACTAGATGGGCCTGATAGGGGAGCTCACATGTCCACTACAAAAGTCCAGTGGCTTGTATGAGGCAAGTCTTTCATTTACATGTCTCTGTGCTCTTACCCATCAACTCATGCATTTATTACTCTTAAAAATTCCTTCAGCCGTCGTCTCCTCATCTCTCTGTCCATCCATTTATACCTGCTCTCACGTATACATTCGCTTACGTATTTGTGTGTGTGCGTGTCTGTTAGTCCATCCGTCCATCATTCATTCATTCATTTACTTATCCTGCAATTAAAACCCTCTCAAATAGACTCTGGAGGACCGTGTAAACAGTTCACCCACACCCACAGTGGACTCTGGGTGTCTTTCACATTATTGGATGGACACTCCGGCTTTGCCAACAGGCAGGGAAGTGATTCCTTGCATCACTGGATGCAGAGGAGGCACCTGCATGAAGTTGGGTGAACAGCACCAGGGGCTGCCGGAGATATTTGCTGGTGG
>CAUYTI010087064.1:25000-76191 GCA_963575145.1 Galago senegalensis
AAGAAAAAGGAGCAGCAAACACCAGCGATGGAAGCTTCCAGCAGCCGGCGGGCGGCCCCCTCTGGCACCCGTGACTTCTCAGAGCACTGGGCCTCCTCCAGCAACGGGGACAACCCGTGGGTTTCCGGTCCCCGAGCTCGCAGGCTGAGCCTTTTGGCTAGTTCTCTCCTCAGCATATCGTAGGCAGGAATAATTTTTGGTTCCATAGCTGTTTGGTTGGGAAAACAAGCCAGCAGTTGCCAGTGAGGTTTAGAATTTGCCTGCCAGATAAGGGAACGTCTGCGAAGACTATTTTCCCTCTTGGGAGGCAAAACACAGATGGGGGAGTTAGGAGTCTTACAATATTTAGCTGCTACATTGATGGTGGGGGCTCTGCCGCATGGATGCTCCTAGCCAGTGTAGCATCAGAGTCAAGGGCCTACAGTGGGAGAGGGAGGCAAGAATGGCTTCTGGGGGGGGGGGGCGAGCACGTGTTCTGGCACATTCTACATACTGTACCTCATAGGGGGTGGGGCTCTTCAAGGAGGTGGCCACTTCTCCCGACCCCCTCTGGAAGAGTAGAGAAAGATGACCCACCTGTCCAGGTACCTGACCGGTGGAGTTGGAGGGGAGGAGGGGAAGGGACTCAGGTACCTTTCTGCACCAGATAGACACACACACCCTTGGTGTGGGCTTTGCAGGCTCTGCAGAATTAACAGTGGCTGCAGCCTCCCCACCAAGGCATGTATTTTGACGACTTAATCACCTCAGTTGTGGGCCCCCTGGAAGATAAGGAACAATGACTTGGTATTGTGTGGGATTGGCCACGTCAACCCAGATGGAAGATAGACACCTTAGAATAATTTTGGGGTCATGCCAATGGGAAGTAGGATTGGGACTTCTGGAGACCAAGGAAGGGGACAGGTCTTAGAAACAGGCAGAAAACACGTGGGTACCTCCCTCTGGCCTCTCTGTGGCTTTCCTGGCCTGAGACCATGGGTGTATCTGGCCCCATGGGGGCCCCACTTTTCTGAGTGGCTTGGAACTGTGAAGTGCTGGCTGGAGCGAGTGGATAGTGGGCTAATTCAAGCCTTGAGCCTTTTCTGGATTTTTGGAGCTACCTCCCTCCTTATCATCAACGCCCTCCCAATTTGTTGAATTAGCCAGGGGTCCTCAAACTTTTTAAACAGGGGGCCAGTTCACTATCCCTCAGACCGTTGGAGGGCTGGACTGTGGGCCCTGGGACGAGTCGGCTGCTAAGCAGGACAGGCAGCAGTGGCAAAAACACCTGGTGGGCCGGATAAATGTCCTCGGTGGCCTGCAGGCCGTAGTTTGAGGACGCCTGAATTAGATGCTCGATTTTTTGTTAAGATGCCAAGCAAATGCAGCTTTGGGACAGCCAGACGGCCCCTTGTAAGCACCAAAGTGGTCCCTTGGTAACTGAATCTCTTGAACACAGCAGAAAGGACTCGATGTCCCACCACAGTGGAGATTTCCAGAGAACCCTGCAAAGACGGGAGGCACATCTTCCAGATCTGACCGTCTGGCTCCCTATAGCTTTATCCTTCAGAAAGATGCCAGGTTCTGGTGTTGAGACCCAGTGCCTTCCAGAAGGGAGTGGCACTCAGGGCCCATTGCACCTTTGTTTCACCCGATGGACACGTACCGGCCCCCACTGTAGCCTGGACACCTGCTGGACCAGGTGGCCACCTCCGACAATCTGGGCCTGGGGTGCTGATCTGCTGTGGCTGTCTCTGGCTGTCCCGAGCTGGCCCCGTTGTCCTGTTTCAGAAGAGTGAGTCAGTAGCCTTCCGGCGGCGGTAATTACCTTAGTTAAATGCTGCAGTGGCGGCACTTTGGGAGCCCAGAGGAGGGAGTGAATAATTGTAATTTCTATGTGATAATGATGATAAGCCCTGTGCATGTGTGTGGGGCTTTGCGTTGTTTTTGATCTTCACCAGGAGATCTCCAGGCTCAAGGAGGTAAAGATCCCTGCAAGCGCTTCTGTAGCTGCTGGACCAGGTGGGAAAGTAGGGCCCCACCACTCGCACCTTCCCGGGGAGAGAACTAAACCAGAGAACTCTGTAACTCTAGAGAGAAAGGTGGAGTGGAGCTCAGTCTGGTCTGGGCATTCCTTGGGGTTTCCTCAATTCTCACAGGCCCCCAGCAGGTAATGGCGTTCTCAGTTGCATTTGCCAGATGTGGGAGCTGAGGCCAGGGGAGCGGAGCAGCCGCCCCAGGCTGTCGGTAAGGCTGAGGTCCGAGCATGGCCCTTCCTGGTTTAGGGACTGATCTCTTAGCTACTGCACAGCACTGGGGGGTGCAGAACTGGACAGGACAGACAAGGCCCCTGTCTTTAGGGGCTTACAGTAAGGGGGTTGAAGCAGTCAGCAGGAAACCAGTGGGTAAGATGGTGTTAGACAGTAAAGAAACTTTGGGACAATGAAACCAAAAAATGGGTGGGGAAGGACAGGAGGAGTGTCTGTACTGGGTGAGTGGTAAGGGATGCCCCTCCCCTTGAGGAAGGGACATTGGCAGTGTAAAGTCTGCAGAACATGGAGCAATAGGCTGAGTGGGGGTCTGGGAGAGCGTTCCCGGCAAGGGAAGAGCGGGTGTGGGCAGAGTGGCGGCCAGTGTGGCTGGAGCCTTGCAGAGAGAGTGGGTAGGCTGGAGGGCTCAGATCAGCCACAGCTTGTGGGTCGTGGTGAGGAATGCTGACGTTCTTTGACATTTATGTTGCTTTTAATCAGACAGAGTCTCTCGGCAAAAACCCACCTTCTCAGGTGTGGAGAGGCTCTGAGGGACTAGTGGCTTGAATTCTGTCTTGGTGAACTTTATTTTCTGCTGGAGGGATGTCCTGGAGACTTGTCCAGAGCTGGGAGTCAGGGATTGCAGGATTCATGGATGCAGGAGATGTGCCCCCATGTGGGGTCCCTGCCCTTGGAGCAGTGGACTGTGGCTGCCCCTGAGGACCTGAGCCTCCTGGGCAGCTCCTTGTTCAGGGAGCCTTGGTTTGGCTGAGTCTGTGTCCAGAAGGAGGATGCAGTGGCTTTCAGGGAGGTGCAACACCACCCACTCACTTCAGGGAATACTGGGTTGTGTTGAGACATCTGATAGCTTGCGGGATAGGTTTAATCCTTGGTTTTTATAGTAGAGGCCTCGTTCTCTGGGGCATTTTGGGGCTATTGGCAATTAGTACTCATTTTTCAGAAATTCCAAATCATTCCTGGGTTCATAGAACCCTTGGGCTGGCGGAAAGCTTTATGAGCAAAGCTATCTCATTTTGTTGGTGAGAAGACATGGGGGCTCAGAGAGGGCAAGAAACTTGCCCAGGATCACACAGTAAGTCATTTGGAGATCCAGAATCAGAACCCATGAGTGTGCCCATCCCGGTTCTCATGTGTGTGCAACAGGGCACCCCTCAGGCAGTTCCACACAATGTGGGGGCCACTGTCAGCTGAAGGGATGCCCAGCTTGTGTCTGGGGGGGTGGGGATGGTGGTGTCTTCATCCCTCCGCTTCCTGGCACACGGCGTGGTTAGTAATCGTTCATCAATGCTTGCTTGTCGCACTTGGTTTAAGCAAGGCCAATATGTGACAAATCCGGTTATATTTCTGCCTATTTTGGGACATAAGCATTGTAAAACCTGGCCAAGTCTGATTTCTGCCAACACCCAGGGTGCAACCAGGGCAGGACTCTGGTCTTGAGTGCCTGATATCGGAACAGGCGTTTGGGAACACTCCTTGGGTATTCCAGCAGACCCAGTGTAGGGATACAGGACCCTGAAAGTTTGGACCAAGATGATCAATGCTTAGCCAGGGAAAGATTCCAGACTCTGCCCTGGAGTGTGTGCCTGGGGAGGGGCATCTGGGCAGTGTGGCCCTGGCCCATGGCCGAGCATCCTGGGAAGGCCTCATCCCTCTCAGAAGTTGTCCTAACCCATGTTCAGGGTCTGGGTGGCAAATGCATGAAGCTGAGTGTGCAGAGAGCAGACAGGGGAGCACTGACCCTCCCCCCCGCCCCCCGCAGAGGGATGATTGCCCCAGTTCCCGAGAATGGTAGCCATTGAGGGTATGGGAAGAGCTTATCTAGGTTTCTGGAGCTTTTTAAAGGAAGTTGGAAAAAAAATCCTGTTTCTTCTTCTTTTCTTTTCTAATGTTGGCAATTAATTTAACTTTTCAAAAAACTTTCTGTAAGCACAAGCGTATCTGTGGGCTGGGTGGAGCTAGGCCTGCATTTGGTGACTCCTGCCCTCAGGGAAGGTCAGATACACAGTGCACAGGCGGCTGTCCATAGGACTGGCCAGTGCTGACCCCAGGGTGCCCCCGGGATCTCCCAGTCTGGAGCATATGGAGTCAGAGGGCAGGAAGCACGTGTGGGGTCCCTGGTCTCGCCCTTCTTCAGGGCCCTTATTCTCTTGCTGTTGAGTATGGAAGTGCTGTGGGCAGGCTGGGGCAGTTCCTGACTGCGTGGGACAGGACCAGACCCCAGAAGTGGGTTGCAGTGAGAAAATGCCTGACCTCTGGGGGTGGGGTGGTCAGGATGCCCCTCGGTGGGCTTCTGGGCCCTGCCTTCCTCTCCGTCTCCCCAGCTCCTGGATGTAGAGTGCCTACCCATGTCTGCTGTGGAGGTGGGGGTGGCAGGCTTTGACTCCTGCCTGCCAGGGGGACCAGGGAATTTTAAAGCCCCTTGCCCACCCAACTGTGAGGGGCTGCTTTGGCAAATCCTTCCACCCCCTCTGAGTCTCATTCGGTCCCATGTGTGGCTGATCCCCTTACTCTTCTCCCGTGTCTGGGAAGCGTAATCCAACCCTGCACCAAAGTGACTGGAAACTTTCTCTGGGCTGCAGCTGGACAGGGACAGAGTGAAGAGCAAGATGCTTCTGACCTGGGGGGCTGGCTGTCTGTTGTAGGAGACAGTGTCATGGCCCCCAATCCACCTGCTGCCCATCTCTTCCTGGTCCCACACCCGCTCTGCTCCTTCCTGCAAAGGGGCCAACTTCCTCAGGGATGAGGGGTTAGAGGTATGCAGGTGACCCCATGTCTCCAGGGATAGGGAGAAGGTGGGGGCAGGGGGCCCCGACATTTTCTTCTACCAGTAGTACTGTATAGCAAGCTTTGGCACAGCCCACGTGCTGGGGAAGGGAGTCGGCTCACCTCTGGGCCTCACCTGCCGCTGGCCCCTGCCCGGCTCCGCTCCTCCCTGCTCCTCCCTCCATCCCGTCCACATGCAGCATGGAGTTTCTGTGTGTGTAATATTATTTGTTTTTATTTCTGTAATCCCTTTATTGTTTGCACAACTGCTGTCAGACTGTTGCCTGAAAGTATCACAGGATAATTGCAGAACGCCTGCATAAGTAATTTCTTATGAAATCGGGCCTTGTCTGCATATAAAATTGTTTTCTGTTGCTGCATGCGTGGACTTCATTACATGGAGGCTGTTTACCGGGGGCTTGCACCTTCCCCACAGGCCACAGAGATGGGAGTGTCTGATGCCGGGAAGTAATGAAACACAATCAGTATTCTTTTTTGCTCCTATGACATTTCTGGAAGGTGACAGTGGGTCCGACGCAGTCAGAAGGAGCCTGGCCTCGGAAGGAGGGGAAGCGTGTGCCCGAGATGGGGACTCTGGGCTGGGGAAGGCCACTGGCTAATCCTGCCTGCCCTGAGCGTTTCTTCCCACCACATTTCTGCGATATTAATGGTGTGCGGTAGTGAAAGAAATGTGTTTTATTCTGGAGTCTAACCCTGCTGTTATCAAAGTAACTTCCAGCTTATTAGCGACAAAGGACTTTTCTCCTCTCCGCTGCCCTGTTCGCCAGGGCTTCCTGAATTAAACTGCTGTTTCCTGTCCTTTATATGCATGACCACATCTGGGCAGCCTGCTCACAGCCCCGCCGCTTAATAACAATCACCTTCCCTTTCAGTCTCTGTTGATTGTTTCTAATTCACTCTGACAGATAGCGCCTGACAACTTGCCGGCTTTTCCCTCCCTCCGTGACCTGAAGTTACTCACAGCACTTATATAGTCTGTCATTTTTAATATTTGATTTCATTTTAAGTTATGTGTTTTACTGAGAAGATGAAACCAAAAAAAAAAAAAAAAAAAGAAGAATAAGAAGAGGAAAAGAGAAGGGGGACTCACAATGGAACATAAATTTAACCCTTCTTGCTGTCCGGCACCAGCGGGGAGAAGGCTCCCTCCTCGTCTGGGTGTTAGTTTCTCCTTCCGGGGGACCCTGGGGCTGCGGCCATGGTCACCACTGGGTTTTCTTTTCTTTCTTTCTTCTTTTTGTTTTTTTCTCTTTTCTTCTTTTTTCTTTCATTTCTGGAAACAAAAGCTTCATGTCACGTTCATTGCCATTCACGGTAGTGGCTCAGTTCTTGGAGCTAATAATGGTGTGTTTGGCGGGGCAACCAGGTTCTACCTGGGAGACCTTATGGGGGACTTTGCTGGGGAGTGAGGGCGCCATGGTGGGGGAGAGGCCTCGTAACGTCTAGGTAAGTGGCAAGCTTGAAGGCTTCGCAACATGAAACGCATCTTTCTTTTTGGAGACCCTTCTCTTAGTGCCAGCTGACCGGATAGGGAAATGGCGGCTGTCCTGGGTTTGGAATGAACCACCCACCCAGACTGGGGCCTTCCAGAGTGTGGGGACCATGCCAACAGCAGGGCTGAGGCTGGACGTGAATTCCCTCTGCCATGTTCCCTGAATCTGCCCCCTTGGGCATCCTCCTGGCTGGGGCGTATGGGGCCAGCATCCCACATCATTTTAAGGTCCACTCCGTGGTGACTTTGCCTTTTGTTTACCATGAGACAAAGGCTCCTGTGTCCCTCTGGGCCCTCCAGAGGTTGAGGGATGTGGGGCTGTGCATTAGGTCAGCTTTGTGAAGAGAAATCACCCAAATAGAGAGGCATGTTGGCTCACAGTGCTTGTGCTGCAGGCCCTTCTGTGGATGTCTGTCTGTCCTACACAGTGGGGCGCAGCTGGTTGAAGGAGTGCTGGAAGGGTGAGCCAGCTGGAGCTCAGGTTAGAAAGTTTCAGCTTCACTACTGACCATGGCCTGGGCTCCCAATGACCAAAGCCCAACTAGAGCCCATGACCTGTCGCTGCCACACCCTGGGTTTGTAGAGCCTCAGTCCCAGCATACCTTGGACTCCTGCAGCTGCACCTGGGCCTGGGACAAAGATGTGCCAATCCTGGGGGCAGAGGCAGGTGCATCTCCTAGGTAGCTCAGGGCGATCAGGGCTACTGCTTAGCCCTCCGATGTACAGTTTGCTGGGAGCAATGCCACTCACTCTGGTCCTCTGGGAGGCCACTGTGCAGGGAGTCCAGTCTTGGACACCAGAGAAGCAAAGGGACTCAAGTCAGAGCTGGACCCATGGCCCACGGTGCTGACACCACAGATGCTTCCTCTCTGGTGTGCCCCTCTGGGGTCCAGGCCCCAGGCCAAGCTGTCCCCAGAGGACTCAGTCTCTGGGGGTCTCCCTTTACCAAGCCTGCCCCTTCTAGACCTGAGTTCTGCCTCTCTTCCTGTGCATGGTGGGTGAGCTGAGGAGTGAGCTGTCCAGTGAGCAGTGTTCCATCCTTTCTGTCTCCTTCTTTTGAAGGGGCTGAGAAAAGCAGGAGTGGGGATCTATTTCGATGGTTTTACAGCACTGATTGTAGATTTGGGAAGTATTGTCTTTGTTTTGAGTCTTGCTAAATAAAATTAAAAAGGAGGATTACACACACAAAATAACATGGCCAGAAACCAATGCCTTTCTTCCATGATGAGTTAGGGGAAGGATAGGGACAAAAGTGGCTTCTCTCTCTCACTGACCGGATGGTCATTATGTAAAGGGAATGGGCCAGCTGGGTCACAAGAGGTGTGGAGAGGGGGAAGCATCTTGTTTTATTATATATTCCTCAATATTCATAACCTTCCGGGGGACACCAGACCTTCATCACATGGGTATGATGTGGGCCACCAGGAGTCCTTGGTAGGGTCGTTGGTTCTTATTGGCTGGGATGAGCTCAGTGCAGTGTGACTCAAAGGACCCAGAGGCATGAGGAAGCATCTGCTGAGGGAGGCCTGGGGCCTTCCCCCTTCTGTTTTTAGAAGGGCAGTCAAAATGGGATTTTATTTATTTATTTATTAAATCATAGCTGTGTACATTAATATAGTCATGGGTACCGTGTGCTGTTTTTATCTACAATTTGAAATATTTTCATCCAACCGGTTAACATAGCCTTCATGTCATTTCCTTATTGTGTTAAGATATTTATATTCTACATTTAGAGAGATTCACATGTATGATAAATTGTGGTATATGTACACCATGGAATAGTATGCAGCCCCAAAGAAGGATGGAGACTTTACCTCCTTCATGTTTACAAAATGGGATTTTAAGGAAGTTTTGGTATTTGAGATCTCAGCTGCAACAAGGTCAAATTAAGTTTTTACCCCTGTCCCCCAGTGGCAAAAGGGCTGCTGGGCCAGCATTGGTTTCTGTTTAAGAGTGAAAGAGAAATTGAGGCCGAGTGTGATGGCTCATACCTGTAATTCCAGCACTCTGGGAGGCCGAGGCAGGTGGACTGCTTGAGTTCTTGAGTTCAAGACCAGCCTGAGCTAGAGTGAGACCCATCTCTAAAAATAGCTGGGCGTTGTGGCAGGCACCTATAGTCCCAGCTACTTGGGAGAATGAGGCAAGAGAATCACTTGAGCACAAGAGTTGGAGGTTTCTCTGAGCTGTGACACCACAGCACTCTACCAAGGGTGACAAAGTGAGGCTCTGTTTCAATAAAAAAGAGAAATTGGGGGTTGAAGTCAAGCAAAGGCTTTAATTTGAATTTTGTGCAGAAGCCTCTATCTATGGGCTGGTGAGTTGGCTCAAGACCCCTGGAATTATGGGCTGACAGGTGGAGGGGACACAGGGTTTCCTGACCTATTCCCTGCCTTTCCAGAGGTCCCCAATCTAGATTACATTTAGTTAGGATATAGGTGTGGAAGACTTCTGTGGTGCTGCTTCTGTAGCCCCGTGAGTTTTCTCCCAGGAAACTTCTTAGGACTAGAAGTGAGCATGGCCCAAGGGCTGCCCCAGAGAGCTCACTGACATGGGCCTCAAAGGATGTTGGCTGTAGGGAAGTCAGGCAAGTCCTTGTGGGGTGCAGCTTGAGTTAGCAGAATGGGTAGCACCCCGCTGTATCTGGCACCGTCCTAGGCAATGATGGGACACACGGACAGAGGAAGAAGACGCTCCCCATAGCCAGGTGGGACATGGCCACGGCCACCTCTGAGATTAAACAGAGTCATGAATTCTAAGACCAGAGGGGAGATAAGTTAATAGGAGCAATGAGATATTGACAGACCCTGAAAGGAGCTCATAACCGTTGTGTGTCTCCTGCTCAGCACCACACAATTATTTAAGGACAGGAAAAACAGGCTGGTTTTGTGTCTCAGAAATCGCTTCATGGAGGGGCTGGCCTTGGACCTGGACCTCAGGAAGATTTTCATATAGAGATTGGAGAAGGGAAGAGAGACGTTTCCACAGAAGTCAGGGATTCCTCAGATGCATCTCCAGCTGCAAGAGGGAACCAGGCCAGGAGCGGCCATTCCAGGCCAAGCTCTGGGAGGAAGTTGGCGTGTGGGGGAATGGCCATAGTTCTGTTTTGGTGGGAGTTAGGGAAGCATGAGAGCAGGAGAGAGGGAGCCCCATGCTGAGGGAAGCTGCGTGGCAGGTTAAGGCTTTTGTGACTAATTGGATGTGTCCGAGAGTTGGGCAGCCGGGACGTGTTTGCTGAACTGAGTCAGGGAAAATGGGGAGGAGAAAAAGAGAACCACATCAGCCTGTTGCAGAAGTCGTTTGGGGCTTACAGTGACCTCAGGAAGGAAGAGGTAAATTAGGAGGGCACTGGATTTGGGGTGTCCCGACTGTGTCACCAGTGAGCAGCGTCAGCGTGCTCTCAGTGTGAACTGTTCATAAATGTGGTGGTCTTTATAATAATAATAAAAAAGTGCTTGCTCCTTGGGAAACACACACACACACCCTTTCTACTCATCTGGGTCACACACAGCTTTCTTTACACACGTACACAAAAGACGCACTTTGAGCACTACCAGGGGCGTTTGCTAACGTCCAAAGCAGGCAGGGACGGGGGCCCAGTGAGCCCACTCAGCAGTGCCGCCGCGTCCACGGCAGCTCCTGGGGTGAAGTGTTGGTTTGCTTAACTCTCCACCTTGTGTCTTAGTCACAGTGCAAATGTGTCGGCGAAGCTTAGCTTCCTGGTCGGGGGTCAAGACCTGTGGCTTTTAAACATGTTTATATGAAACCAGACATTCATGGTCACTGGTGATCTGAGGTCCAGGCACAACTTATGACACGGACACGTAATTATCTTGTTTACTCAGGGTATAAATAGAGTTCATGCATTTTAGAATTTTTCTTCCTGATAAGGACTTTCCCTGGCGTTTGGTCTTTAGATAGTGTCTCTCTCTCTTTCTACTTATTCTTTTTCTCTGTCTCAGTCTCTCATTTTTTTTTCTCTCTCTCTCCATCTCTCTCTCATTCTCTCTCCTTCTTATTCTTTTTCTCTGTCTCAATCTCTCATTTTTTTCTCTCTCTCCATCTCTCTCTTCTTTTTCTCTCTCTCAGTCTCTCTCTTTCTCATTTTTTTTCTTCCCCATCTTTTTCTCCTCTGTCTGCTCCCACACCCATCCTTCTCCCCTGTTTTTTCCTTCCCTCTTTCTCCTTCTCTCCAGGGGAGGAACTTTCCGGAACATGGGTGGTGGTGGTGTGCACCTCCTTCTTCCCCACACAGTATCGTAGAGGGGAGGTGCCGGCCCAGGGAGGGCATGGAGCACTTGGACCTTGCTACTTCCCCAAATGCAGGGAAGGGCTGTTAACCCACACTCACCTCTGACCAGCTGAAGATGGGATCAGGAGACCTTCCCAGCGGTCCCTGTGGTGCACAGTTTATTTCGGGGTTGGGTGACTCCTCAGCTCTAAGCCAGCCACTTCCATCATTCCCAAACCTTTTATATTTTTACCAGGTGGAGTACTACCTGCTCGTGGATGTAACATCTTTTAAATAGACATACTTCTTTTTATTAAATATTTTATTAAGCTTTGTCCTAAATAATAACATCTATGAAATCACTGGTTTGATTCAGCAATTATGTAGTTTTAAACCCTAAAATTATAACAACCATATTGGTATTTTCCTAGAGTTTTTCTGTGCAACACCTCAATAATCTTATGGGTCCGTGACCCTGGGGATCACTGTGTGGCCCTGTTTGGAATGTTTGCTCCTGGCCAGGCCCTTAGGGTGTAACCCCAGGAACTGCAGGAGCTACCTGATCCCCCCTGCCCTGAGGTCCTCACCTGCTCCTGCAGCCCCCAGCAATGTCTCCTGTGTTCTCACTGCCTCTTCCCTCTGTGCCCATAATTGTCTATAATCTTGTTCTGCTCTGCTCACATCTGAAGCACGGTGAGCAGGGACTGGGTCAGACCTTCTACCTCACCAACTTTGCCTTTCACAGTGAAAGAGTATTTCGAGTAGGCACCATGAACTTCCCTGGCCACCAAAGTGCTTGATCCTTTGATTTAATGCTCTCCATTGGTCCTCTAACATCTGTCCATCTCTCTCTCACATCAATCCATCTCTCTTTGTCCTCCATCATCTATCCATCTCTCTCTGTCTTCCATCATCTATCCATCTCTCTCTGTCCTCCATCATCTATCCATCTCTCTCTCTGTCCTACATCATCTATCCATCTCTCTCTCTGTCCTCCATCATCTATCCATCTCTCTCTGTCCTCCATCATCCATCCATCTCTCTCTGTCCTCCATCTTCTATCCATCTCTCTCTCTTTCCTCCATCATCTATCCATCTCTCTCCCTGTCCTCCATCATCTATCCATCTCTCTCTGTCCTCCATCATCTATCCATCTCTCTCTGTCCTCCATCATCTATCCATCTCTCTCTTTGTCCTCCATCATCTATCCATCTCTCTCTCTGTCCTCCATCATGTATCCATCTTTCTCTCTGTCCTCCATCATCTATCCATCTCCTTCTCTCTCCTATCATCTCCATCTCTTTCTGTATTCTGGTATCTATCCATCTGTCTCTGTCTTTTTTTCTGCCTTCTATCATCTACCCATCTCTCCCTTTCAATCTGTCTCATATCATCTATCCATCTTTCTGTCTTCTATCATGTGTATGTCTCTCTCTGTCTTCTGTCATGATATATATGTGACAGAAGACATAGAGAGACATGTACATGATAGACGATATATATATATGTATATATATATCTATCTATATATATCTTTGTCTATCTATCTTCTATCATCTATCTATGTTTATCTTCATTCCTTCCCTCTCTCCTTTCTTTTTTGCCTCTTTTCTTCCTTCCTCTCTCCCTCCCTCTCTCTTTTCTCTATAGATCTATCATCTATCTGTCCATCTTTTATCTCATCTATTTATCTATCACTGTTTCTTTATTCTCTCTCACTTTCGCCTTAACTACCATCCATCTGTCTACACCCATTTTGTCTCCCCACCCCTCTCTCTCTTTCCTCCTACTAGATGAGCCAGGCCTGGGAATGAAGGAGTGGCCAAAACTGGACAGTATCCCTGTCCTCATGTAGCTGGTGCCCTAGTTTGGGAGGGAGGAAAACACACACATAAATACTGTGTGAGGAAAACAGAGCACTGTGGGTGAGTTCCACCCTGAGGATTGGAATGCAACTCAAAGGGAAAGACTTAGGGCTGAGACTGAGTGACACAGGATGGCCCCTGGTGAGGTGGTGCTGGGTCCTGCAGGGATGAGACAGCACCTGGACAGAGGACACAGCTCATGCAAAGTCCTAGTGCAGGGGCAGGCTGGGTGAATCTGAAGTACAAAAGGAAAATTCAAATAAAAGATGAGATTCTTTTGGTTCCCACTTTGGCAAGGTTCACTTTTTCCACTTTTCACTTCCTGGGGGCTGTGACCCCTTTTCCATGTGAGAAAGTCTGACGTGTCACCTCTGAGAGTCCCAGTGTCAAATCCCTCCTATGGTGGGAATGTGGAAGCAGCTCTGTGAATGTCTCCTGTGGGGTCTGAGGGCTGGAGGGGAGTGCACCTCGCTGAGGCAACCCCCGCCATGCTAATATTTCATTTTAATCTCGAGTGCCAGGTTACTTTCTAAATGAAGTGTTTCAGGCAGGGCTCTAACTTATGTGAAATAAAAATATTTAATGCTAATTACATATCATCTGACTACGGAAGCCGTACTTACTAATGGTCTGAAAGAACGGCATGGAAGTGGATGGACTAGGAGCATGTCTCTGCTAGAAATGTACTTTCTGACCCTCTCCCTGTCCTTTGCAAAGCTCAGGGCACATGGGGGCAGGGGTGGGGGGACGCCTTGCCTACCAGGTGGTTACATTAGTGCTAATTCAGGAAGGTCTGGGGTGGAGCCCATGCTGCTTGTGTCTAACCAGCCCCCAGGAAGTGTACAAGAGTTGTAAGAGTCTGGAAGAGACCGGGCAGCAGACTCTCCCCTTGATTCCTGGCATCACTGACCTCCGTGAATGACAGCCACATGGAGAGCCTCCTGCTCTACTGGTCTTTCTACCCCCTTCCCCGCCCCTCCCCCTTCTTCCTTTGCCTCCGTCCTTCCTACTGCTCCCTGCGTCTCTGCCTTCCTCTTGGCCCTCCCAGGCTGACCACAGTGTTCCTCATGCTTGTTAACATCTCCATGCAGGGTCTGACCCTCCACCTCCTGCCATTTGC
Organism: Galago senegalensis; assembly: GCA_963575145.1. NCBI lineage: Eukaryota > Metazoa > Chordata > Mammalia > Primates > Galagidae > Galago > Galago senegalensis. The sequence continues at coordinate 38,739 of CAUYTI010087064.1, forward strand.
TGTTTCTCTGGTTGTGTGAGCTTCATGCTCTGTGTCCTGATCTAGATTTTTGAGCAAGTCAAAAACAGCCTGTGTTTCTCCCTCCTGCTCTTGCTCCTGACCCTCTGGGATTTACGGATTCTTCTTGTGATGGCAGAGGAGGAGGCACATACTTCCTCTCCTCTGCAAGAGGGGGACTCATGTGGGGCAGAGCTCCGTTCTGCAGCCGTGTGTCCATTGAGCTTGGTGAGGTGGGGCTGGAACATGAAGCTGTGTTCTTCTTGTTCACCCTGCACATTTCCAGGGGCATTGTTTGTCTGGACCACATCTTTCCTTTCCTCTCATTAGCCGGTTCTGAATGGTGTGGTTGAGGGGGCCAAGAACATTCCCATCAGTGAGTGAGGTCTGACAGCTCAGAGAACCCACCTTGATGGTGGCTCATGAGAGTGTGGGGCCCATGTTGCTAGAGCATTAGAATTTTCAGGCAAAGCCAGCAATCTTTATTTTTGCACAGAACTCAGTACATTTATAGCTCTTACCTATTATTTATTTATTTTGAGATTGAGTCTCACTTTGTCACCCTCGGAGAGTGCCGTGGCGTCACAGCTCACGGCAACCTCCAACTCTTGGGTTCAAGTGATTCTCTTGCCTCAGCCTCCCGAGTAGCTGGGACTATAGGTAACCTATTGTTCTTTCATTGCCCTGTGAGCCAACTGAACACATGGAATTCAGACTGTTGGCCTCAAGATGTGGTCTCTGGCTCTCACCAGTTCTGGAGGAAATTCCATCTATGCTACAGGGTAGATGCCAGTACAGACGCTGGACAACCGCTTGGTGCTGGGTCCTCCAGAGCTCCCCTGGTTTGATAAAGGAGCGTCTCTCGGGAAAGGGCTTTGAGGGCTCAGAAGCCATTTTTGCAGGAGTGGACCCCGATAGGGCTCTCAGGCCTTAGGGAAACTCGCTCTTCCGTACCAGCTTGTCTGCACCCCACCTATAATTAGCATCTGAGATTTCCAAATGAATTGCCTAGCCGAGTAAATTTAGCAAACTTGTTGTGAAGTGTCACCAAATCCTCTGCCTCCAACTGTCCATGCAGACGTGGCAATGCCTCGCTTGCCTCAGCTATTTGAAGATGCCTATGTGTGCTGTCTGGCCGCCACACAGACAGCACATTTATGTGATCTATAATGGGTTTATTAGAGTCGCGCTGCCTTGTTGCTATTAAGTTTTATCAGTTTCAGCTTCAAGAGCTCAAGGTTAAATTTTCAATAGAGTTTTCACAAAGTTTAAGTGGGATTAAGACTGTTAAAAATACCCTTGAATGGTGAAACCATGTATTTAGTTTAAAGATATTATTTCTGCCCACGGGAGGGTTTTGAGCACTTATTTATAAATTTAGCATTTCTGTAACATGAAAGTTATTATGTTAGCATAAAAGTGTATCTATATATACTTTCCTGATGTTCAGCATGTTAGCACAGGGCTCCTATCTTACTTTTGCAAACTAAGCATTAAGGAGATTATCAGTTGAGTCTGACCTACCCGAGATTGTACATCGTAGGTGATGCTGTCACACTCCCAGGGTGTGGCTCTGACTGGCTGTTGTTTTATCTGGCGGGTAAACATCGTTCAAGAAGAGGGAACATTCTTTCCCAAATCACAAAGGGATGAGTTATGGTATTATTTTCTCCTCATGCCCTAAGATAAGCAGGTTCTCCTATGAAAAAATGTGTGTGTATATAATTGAATATTATTTACCTGGATTCCTTCTGTAATTCCTAAGCAATTTTTTAGGAAGAAACCAATTCAGGAGTTTCTTCCATGGTTGTAATCAGAATAAAGTGGTTCCACTTTTAGGTTAAGAGAAAAAAAAAAACAAAAAACAGTAATAGAGTGAGTGCTATTATGGAAGGTTTATTATTATTGGTACATAAGCTAGCTGGGGGTTTGAGCACAGAGCAGTTGGATAATTTTGCTAGCTCCTGGATCCAATTAAAAAAAATCTATGTTGTGTCCACAGTGGGGGGATGGCCGTAGCTGAGAAAGCGCTCTTAGGTGGATGGGGACACACCTGTGGCTTTCTCTCGGTTATACGCAGTTTGGGACCCAGAACGGCCTAAATCCTCTCATTACTGCCTTCGAGAAGGCAGGCACTTCCAGCAGTTCACCATTTATCTGAGATTACCAGTTAAACTCGTTAAAAAGCCACGATGCCTCGTTCACTCAATTGGCTGTTGGGAAGATTTCCGTGTTCTTAGGCGACGGTGACAGTGTGGCTTTGATTAGCGGAGTGCTTGGACTTCTTAGGGGAGTCCTTTTCTAACTTTAATTTATGACTCTGATGGAATGGCATCTGTGCTGGGGTATTACGTACTTCCCCAACTATTGTACCTGGTGTCAGTAAAGGTGCATTTAGGGAAATTTGAAATCAAACTCCGGGGTGTTTTTGTTCTTTGGGGAAAGCACTGCACCATAAACGTTTTGAACTTGAGCCAAGAGCTTTCCCTGACCGTGACTGCAAATTACTGTAGTATGTATAGATTGCTGGTGGAACAGTATTTGAGGAAACCTGTATTTTATAGACTGTCACTTTTATGCACACAATTCAGGCAAAAGAGGAAAAAAAAACTAATTTAGAGAGCAGACAGTATTCTCCTGAGTGAGGATTATGAAAAAAATGTTTATAAAAAAACAAGCTTTAAATATGGCCTTTCATTTCATCATTATTACATCAATCATCAATATCAATACTTAATAGCAAGCTGATAATGTACCCAGTAGGTGAAACAGCTATTAAAAAGTGTAAAAAAATGATTAATCAGGTACAGGGGGGTATTAATGCGCTCCAATTATTTAATGATAAGTACATATTTTTGAAAGTGTTTGTTTTTAATAATTGACTGTAATATTAGTTTGCAAAAAATGTAATTGCTTCTTAATTCTGCACCTTCACTTCTTTGTGCCGGGTACAAAGGTAGTATATTTCTGTAGTTATTGTTTGCAGCACTCCGTGTAAAAAATCACGTTCATTTCAAGAAGCTGTTATGGTATTGATTCTGGTAAAGACTTCCATTAACTGACCAATCTAAATCTCATAAGTGATGTCAGGATAGTTATGCATTTGCTTGGTTCAAGTATTCAGCCATTATGTTAGAATGCAGGCAGTGTCTGAATATGGCTGTTAAATTATTTCTAAATACCGAACCAGAACAGCTTAACAGTTCTGCAGTTTGAGACTGACACAAAAATGACAATCTGCCACCTCTTTGTTTTTTAAATATTAACGTTGTATTGGGATAGTATTTTTGGAGTAAAAACCTGTGGCACGAGAGGATAAGTGACATAAACAAAGGCAGCTGGGCTTCATGAAATAATGGAACAATAAGGCCCTTGCAGCCGTTCTCATCACTCCAGTATGTTAATTAGCATTCTGTTGTGGCCGCAACATTGAAAACATGTAATCTGTATTGGTGTACAGTACAGCTGTGAACACACATTCTTTTTTGTGAGTCCCTGGAGTTAGCCTTGCCATTGGCATATGCGTTTGGGCCAAAAGTCAAGCCATCACCACTAAAATAGCACACCATAGCAGCAAAATGTCATTTGTCTTTTCTTATTTTTCCCCCCTCCCCTCAATGCCACATGCTATCCAGTGATGTAATCGAGTATCACTGCATCTGCCCTCCTGCTCCATTCTTGCAGGAGGGTATCTGGGTATCTGTGGTGGGGCTTCCTCCTAGTTCCAGCAAGCAGGAAGATTTAAAAGGCAATGCCCCCAAAGGGTCAAATTAAAAAAAAAAAATCAATCCTTTGCTCTTTGCATTATGATTTTTATTTTATTTATTTCAGATTAATATGAGGACATAAATAATTAGCTTACAATATTTGCATGTGTTAGGTGAAGTTCCCACTATAGTTATGCCCCATACCCAGGAGGTGTGCAATATACCCTTACATTCCCTGCGCATTCTTTGCTTAAAAAGAAATATATATGCACCTCAGCCCAGGAGCTGGAGGTTGCTGTGAGCTGTGACACCACGGCATTCTACCAAGGGTGACGGGGTGAGACTGTCTCAAAAAAAAAAAAAAAAGAAAGAAAGAAAGAAATAGCTATGTTACATGTCTGTGCACACACACCTGTTTTTAAATGCTTAGATTCTTCCTTTTAAGTATCCTGGAACTAGAACCTGCTTCTTATTTTCCTGGGAGGAGGGAAGGAGGGTGGCTAACTCATACATAACACCAAGGCTTGGGGGAAATACGATGTAAGGGAGAGAATCTCATGAACTTGACCCTTATCTACCATTTGTATTCAGAACATGGGTCACAGTCCCCCATGCACAGAACACCTGCTCAGGGTAGGATTTGTTCTTTCCCCTTCAGCGCTGAGGAAACTGAGGCCGAAGCATGGTTCCAAGACGGGCTTTCTGTCCACATCTGTAGCAGACACCGATGGCTGGACAGAGTGAAAACAACTGCTCATTTGGAGGGAAAGGGTTTAACTCCAGAGAGCAGAGACAGTCAGTGGCTGGGGGCAGCAACTCTGGCCTTCAGAGGCAGGACTCAGAAAGGCCTCTCTTGTGTGACCTTGCTGCTTACGTGTGGCTTGCTGGGCGCAGCCCCTGGTACTGCCGGGGCAGGATGCTGGGATCTTTCCAAGGCCAGCTTTGGAACAGGGGACACAGGAGTCTGGACAGAGACTTTCAGCTTTGTTGTCGTAGGAACTGGACTAAGTGGTCAAAACCCTGCTTGGATTTTTTACCTGATGAAGTTTGGCTTGAAAAGCAAAAATGGTTCCATTTCAATTTTTCTCTTCTCAAAATAATCCAGCTTTCTTTGTGTGTGCCCATGTGAGTGTGTGTCTCTCCGGCATGAAAGAACACCCCCACACAAGCACACGCCCACATGCATGCCCACCTAGACCTGTGCAGGCACTTTTGTTCATGAAGTACTTATCTTTTTGCAAAACAATTTTTTTTTGCAGTTTTTGGCCAGGGCTGGGTTTGAACCCACCACCTCCAGCATATGGAGCTGGTGCCCTACTCCTTTGAGCCACAGGTGCTGACCCCAGCAAAACAATTTTTGAATAAAAATATTCTAACCCTTTAAAATTTATTATAAACTCAGATAGGGACCAATTTAGTTATAAAACTTTTCCTACAATTTAGCTCAATTCTCTTCATCTTCACTTCCCCGACCATCTGATCTCACTATACTGAAAAGGATTAAAACAAAGCAAAAATAAAAACCCAAAAACCAAACAAAAAAAAAAAAGCAACCAACCAACCAAACTAAAAACTCCACCTGCCTCTAAAGTAACTTGCAGACTCTTTGGGCAAAGCTTCTTGTTTTCTCTTTCTGAAAGATAAGAATGAATACTTAGCTCCAGATTTTTCTTTTAATTTATCTCAAACCTGATTGAAAAATTATTCCACTACACAAAGACAGCACAGCATCTGGTCCAGTTTGGTTCTGCTTTTTGACTTTGGGAGAATCAAATCATGATTTGGTGGCTTGCTGGAGTGTGCGCCTGGGAGCAGACTGGGTTGAAGGTTAATAGCACTTGTGCTTATTTTTTTCCACTTCAGCAGAACAGAACTCTTCCCCACTTGCCAGGTTCTCATCCTGAATCCTCTGCTCATCCCCTTGCCAGGTTCTCACCCTGAATCTCCTGCTTAGCCCCTCACCAGGTTCTCACCCTGAATCCCCTGCTCATCCCATTGCCAGGTTCTCAGCCTGAATCCCCTGCTCATCCCCTTGCCACATTCTCATCCTGAATCCCCTGCCCATCCCCTCACCAGGTTCTCACCCTGAATCTCCTACTTAGCCCCTCACCAGGTTCTCATCCTGAATCCTACACCCATCCCCTTGCCAGGTTCTCACTCTGAATCCCACGCCCATCCCCTCACCAGGTTCTCATCCTGAATCCCCTGCTTAGCCCATTGCCAGATTCTCACCCTGAATCTCCTGGCTATCTCCTCACTAGATTCTCATCCTGAATCCCCTGCTCATCTCCTTGCCAGGTTCTCATCCTGAATCCCCTGCCCATCCCTTCACCAGGTTCTCACCCTGAATCTCCTGCTTATCCCCTCACCAGTTCTCATCCTGAATCCTACACCCATCCCCGTGCCAGATTCTCACCCTGAATCCCATGCCCATGCCCTCACCAGGCTCTCATCCTGAATCCCCTGCCCATCCCCTCACCAGGTTCTCACCCTGAATCTCCTGCTTATCCCCTCACCAGGTTCTCAGCCTGAATCCCCTGCCCATCCCCAAGGCCTTCTGAAAGACCTCAGTTGGTGTCTTTCTTGTGACTTGTCCCCCGTGAGGTAAGAGAGGGCTGACACTGAGGTTTTAGGTCTGTTGTTCTCTTTTCCTAGAAATTCTACACCTCTCCTCCACTCCCCCTTGCTTAATGGCTCTTTAAATATTGAAATGCCTGGAAAAACAACACAAAATAAAATGAGGCAGCAGCCTGTCAAAGGAATAAGAACAACAACCACCAAAATGTTGGTATCTTTTAGAATTTGTCTTCCTAGTGGTAAAAGTATATAATTAATAGGAGAATTTTCCTCCAGATGTGGCTATACTATAATAGAGCCTTATAAATGCTACAGAAAGAAAAATTGCTTGGAAAGAAGGCGTCCTCAATGAGAGCACACCTGGGCCTGACAAAGATTGCATTTAGGGACTGCTGTGCTATCACAACGCAGAGAAAGACCAAGTCTCAGGGAGCAGCTGGAGAGAAAGCCCGGCAAATCTGCATGCAAATAGCAGCACATTGTTAACTTAATCAGATGCCGAGGAAAAGATGTGCCAGTGCGCCGATGATCTGTACACACGGAGGGAGAGCGGCCTGGCCTGGGCTGTGCTGGGCGCTGCTGCCGGCCAGGGTGGGACCCAGCAAGGTGCAGGCAGCCCCGCCCCAGCCCGGGCCCCCCCTGCCCATCTGCACTCATTTACTGCATAATGCCTAATTTGCTCTTTGAAAAGATAAAAACCATAGAGTATATTTCAATTGGGTAGAAGCGTTATTTTTTTTTATGGTGATATAGGTATGGGCATTATTTCGCCAGACTCCATAACTCCAATTAAATAATATTTCTGCTTAAATATCCGGGTGCATGAAGATAAGAAATATTGCCCTGGAGTGTATAAAGAAAGATTTTTTTTTCATTTAAAAAAAAAGTAGCTCTCTATAGATTGAAGTGCTGGGTATAAATTGTACCATAAGAAGCAGTGGAAGACACCTGTTATTTATATTTTATATTAATATTAATGAAAATATATATATTTGAAATCTCCATCTTTTAGTCTAGCACCATAAAAAATATAAAGTAATACTATTTAATCACCCACAGCTTAATAGTGCCTTAGTTGTTTACTGCGATCGCACTAATTGCTCCGTACTAATGTGTTTTCTGTGATATCCAGTAGTGCTAAGAGAACTGAGATCCATAACCAATTAAATATAGTGTTTTTTATGTTAAAAATATATCTGGTGAGGCTAGAAAGGGAACAGAAGCCGCCCTTAAGAAAGGAGCGTTGGCACCGTGTTGGTGCCCAGCAGAAGGGGACGCATTGCCTCCTTTGCGCAAAGACAAAGGGGGTAATTTTTTTGGCAAGGAAACGAACGCAAGGAAAGCACAACAAACTGTTTCCTTTTTTTCCCCCCTTCCTCCAACTCCTCGAGCTGTTTCTCTCTCTCTTGCAGCGAGGGGGAGTTTCGTCTGGGCGGGAGGGAGGGGAGCCGCAGGCCACCCCCAGCCGGTGCCGGGTGGGCCTCCAGCCCCGCAGGTCGGGCCGGGGACGCGCGGGCTGGCCCCGGGCCCGGGCTGCCGGCCGCCCGCGAGCCGGAAGAGCGCCCCATTCACGCGCGGCAGCCCCCGGCAGAGGGTTAATTGGGGATCATTGTTGTCGGTTCCAGAAGGGGCGAAGCGGCCCAGATCGGGCCACGCGGGCGCGGCTCCGGGCGGGAGGAAGGTGAGGGGAACCGGACGTAATGGCATTAACAATAATTACCAAGGCGGTTGGAGTAACAAAGGAATGCGGAACGGAGACGCGCCCAACCCCGGGTGTCTTCCAGCGAAATCGCTGTCCCCACACGCGAGCGCCCCGAGCAGCCCGCCGCCTGCGTTCGTTGGCGCGGCGCCCGGCGCTGGTGCTGCCCTGCCGGCCCGCCGCCTGCCAGCCTGCCCGGCCCGCGCCCGGCCCCGCCGAGCGGCTGCACTTCACCTTACGGAGGGGAGATAATGAGATCAATTAGAGGCGCCGTCACCGCGCCGGAGACAGCTGCTGGCGCATAGTAATCACCGGCGGGGCTGGTGCACGGGGGCTCCCCGCTACCTGCGCGCCGCGGCACCCAGGGCGCGTCACAGGCCCCGGCTGGGACCTAGGCACCCCGTCCCCACACCCGCCCACACCGCGGGCCCTGCGCCCTCCTTAGTGCGCTCCAGCCTTGGGTGTGAGTGCACGTGGCCTGAGTGTGTAGGTGTGAGAATGCTGGGCGGGAGTGTGCTGGCGTGTGTGTGTGTGTGTGTGTGTGTGACGTGAGAAGAGGAGCTGTGACTCATGCTTGTGTCACGAGTGTTCGCATCGTTCGCGCTTGCAGTCTGTGTGGGGATGTGGGTGTGCAGGCACCTGTGAGTGGTGCGTGTGTGTACACACACACACGAGTGTGCTCTGTGTGCTCATGTGCCTGCCATGCATGTTTGAGGTTTGTGTAGCCAGGTAGCCCAGGCTGACAGCGTGTGTCTGTCTGTAGGAGTAGAGAGGTGTACTGTGAGTACACCTGTGTGTGTCTCTGTGTGGTTGATGCCGCCTGAGGTCCTGAGGTTGCGGGTGGGTGCCGGAGCCCCCCACCAGCTGCTCCATGGGTGCTGAGGTTTCCCTGATGGCACAGTTCCACCTGCCGTGTCTCCTTGGCATCAGCCTCACCCCTGCCATAGCACCTGTGTTGAGGGGGGTGGTGGCTCTGGACCTCCATCTCCCTTGTGGGCTGGCCCTGTCTGAGCACCTGCCTGCCTGGCCCTTGGAGGTACCCCCACTTCCGCCCCAGGCTGAGAGCAGCCACCAGGGCCCTCCCAGACCACTTGCATTTAGTTTGGATTATACAGCCCCTGCCCGCTGCCCAGTGCTGGGCACGCAGGCTGCTTTCCACTGTCAGCAGGGGCTGGGTAGGGTCAATTCTCACTTTAGAGGGCAGGTGGGAGGGGCTGTCTTGGCAGTGCTGGGCCTTGGGATTTGTCCTCTCTCCTGCCTGGAAGGTCCTCCTGCCCATCTTCACGTGGTGCCCAGTTCAACTGTCCCCTCTTTAGACCACCCTCCTCCCTGGCCACTTTACCCACTTGTTGCCCGTGCTGTCCCCTTTGCCTGCTCACCTGGCTGTTGCCTGCTTCTCTGTCAGAGCGGACGCCAGGCGAGGTCAGGCCCTGGCTGCAGCTCTCGCTGCCATGTGTAGTACCCGGCATGGGGCTCCGCACGGTGGGTGCTGGTGTATGACCCCACAGGTGTCCAAGGGGCTGCACTACCTGGCTGCCCTGTGGGCTGCCAACCCATGGAGGAGACCAGTACTTGTGCTACAGTCAGACTTGGGCCCAGGGCATGGCCACTCTGAGATGAGGGCCCCAGAAAGGTGGAGCTTCTCTGGGAGACTGTCATGGTGACACCTGCTGTAGCCTCCCCTGGGGAGGAGAAGGGAGCCCAGCACAGAAAGTGGGGTGGCAACAGCTGGGCAGGGAGGGGGCAAGTGGCTACTGGCTTCCCCACTAAACTCTGGGTCCCCTGAGAGCAGGACCCTTGTTCAGGGTCTGGGAAAGCCTCAGCCCTTCCAGCATCAGAGGGGACTTGGCAGGAGGCCTGATGTTTCCTGTTTCCATGTGCGGAACTGGCTATGTGGCCTCTTGGGACCAACAGGCTCCCTGTGGCCACCTCTCTCCTGCTGCATCTATGGGGGGCCTGGGAGTCTAAGTTGAGCTGTGTCTCCTCCAACCTTGGTGTGCCCTTGAACGAGGGATTTGACCTCGCTATGATCTGATCCTCCTGTCTTTGAGATGGTTTGAGAGCCCTGGTGCTGTCTTTCTGGATGCCAGGACAGAACTGGCTGTGAGTGGAGGCGCCTTAGGAAGTACGGGCTTTCTGACTCTGCTGTTGCCCCGGCCTGGTTACCCCCTGCCATGTTCTGCATCTTCTGAAATTTGTTTACAGTGCTGAGTGGGGGCGGTTTGATTCCATCCCAGATGGTGGGAAAATTCTGGTACCTGGCAACTCTTTGAAGTTCTGCTGTAGACCTGTTCTTCCCTCTTTCTCTCTTCTACTCTACTGGCCAGGGTCCCTGTGCCCTCAGAAGGGGGATGGAGGGGGCTAGGAGGAGGCCAAACTGAAGAACTTTCTTATGTCAAAGAATGAAACCTCCAGTGACATCTCCTGTGAAAGGTGGGTTTGGCTGGTTTCTGCTGGGACCTCCTGGGGACAGAGCTCCTGTGGGGAAGTTGGTTCCTTCAATTTGCTGACCCCCCCCCCCCCAGGTCTACTGTGTGTAGAATACCAGGCTGGAGGAACACAGCTGTGGGCCCTCGTCTCCCAAGTGACTGACATTGGTGGGATTTCTCTGAGTCTTGGGGGTGAGACGTGTGGGGTGTCACCACCTGCCTCAGTTTCAGGGAAGGCCATTGGATATACATGAGCCATTACTTTGAAAACCTCCTGTAAATATGATTTGGGAAAGGAAGACTATTGTTGTTATAATTTTTATTTCCCAAACGTGTGCATTTTTGAAGGTTTGTGTTCTCTTGACTGGAACTTACATGACAATTTTGTGAGAAGGCATAAATAAAATGCCCCCCGCCCCATCCCACCTTTGTTTGGGAGGGATTTTGAACTGGTGTACCTCGAGAGGATCTTAGGTGTGCTGAGAAAATTTTTAAAGACTGTGGATTGCATTATTTTTGAAAGAAGTTCAAAGCATACTACGTATATTCTTTTTCATTTTACTCTTCCTTTTATCAACGTAATTTAAGTGTCGCACAGAAGTTTAACCGGAGGTTCAAGTGTGTTGTGAGATGAAAAAGGCTGAAAAACACTTACCTAGCTGGTCGTGGCTACTTAGGGAGCGTCCTCATGTGGGGATCACAGACGGCCAGCCTGAGCTAGGTCCTAATGTCATGGCCCCCAGGTCTGGCAGAAGGGACTCCTGGCTTCCCTCTTCTCTGCAGAGCCCTCTGTTCTGCAGCCTGTGCAGGTGGTGATGAGGAATGAAACCCTTCCTACTGGGTTGATTCTGTTGCAGAGACACGGCAGGGTGGGGAGGATATGGCATCATTGCCAGGAGATCTGAGAGCTGCGGGGGGCGAAGGATGGAGCGGTTTCAGGTGAGGACCAGAAAAGAGGGAGTGGACCTGAGGGTAACAGAAGGGAAGAGCTGTAGGGGGTAGGCACACTGTGAGAGGTGGCAGGGGACACAGAGAGGCTGCCCTACAGAGGGGCCGGCAGGGAGGCTGAGGGGGAGAGATGCCCTCAATGGGAGTGGCTCTGCAGATGCTGTAAGGGGGGGTCACAGAATGATGCAGAATTCAACTTCACGGGCCGCTGAGGTGCATCTGGGACGAATATGATGGTCCGTCGGTCTCTGAGCAGGTCTCTCCAAGTGTCCTCCTTGCCTGGCCTCCCTCTTCCCTGCAGTCCTGAGGAAGGGAGTGAGGATGTTGATCTGTGGATGACACAGCTCAGACCTGAGGGGTGGGGTAACTACCTGCCCAGTGTCACAGAGGACACAGGCTGACACCACTGAGGACATGGCCACTCTGTGTCCTGCACAGAATAGCTCCAGCAGGTAGCAAAGACCCCAAAAGGAGAAGTCAACACAAAATGTAGCCCCTAGTACCAGGGCATTCTTGGGGAGGGCCTTTTTGTAGAAACAGAATTATTTTTGCCAGCAGGCAGCCTTTTTTCCTATCTTTACATGGCCCAGTCACAGACCCTACTTGTTGCCTGCGTAGACATTCGTGCATGGGGTGAAACGTTGGCAGGGAACTCCGTCCATGCAAATGGGACCCATGGTGTGTGCCCTGGGGACGAGCCACCCTGCAAAGCCTGGCCTACACAGTGTCAACCCCCAGCCAAGCCCGTCCACCCCTGGAGGATGCAGTGGCTGGGCTCTCGGATGCTGTGAGGCCAGATGAATCTGAGTTATGACTGGCCAAAAAGAAGTGAGACATTGAAGAGTCATAAATATTAATTTTTTTTAGCACTCTGTAATTCATAAGTGACGCCACTGATTTGTTTCAAGCTCTGCAGGGGAACTCGGCTGTGGCCTCAGACGTGAGCATTCCCAGACCAGAAGGATCCTTTCCTTCAGATGTTCAGCCTTCATCCACTGGGAGGAGGACTGCAGGGCCCCGACTTTCTTGGAAGTGTGGCTGCATGCGGGAGGGGCTGTGGGACGTTTTCCAGAAGGATCACTTCTGTCTGTCTGGGGCTGGAGGGACCAGCCCTGTGCCCACCCAGTTGTACAACTGGAGTTTCTAATAATCAGCACAAAGCATGACCCAAAGCAAGCCCACTGCCCCCAATTAGATCAATGCTTCTTTGAACCTCCTATATGCCAGGCCCTGTGCTGCGGCCAGGCACTGGGTGACAGGCAAGGTCTTTGTTTAAATTCTAGGCATGGAAAAGGGTGGGGGAGGCATGGGGATACATAGTCAACAAAAGCGTGTCAGGATATCACCTAGTGGGCAGAGTTAATGGACAGGGCCTCCTTTAGATGGGGTGGTCTTAGAAGGCCTCCCCAGGAAGTCACCTTTGATCTGAGACTTGCCTAGAAAGAGGGAGCCAGGCTTCTAGACTGAGGGGGTCCTGTAGGGGCACAGGTCCCAAGGTAGGAACAGACCTGGCAGGCTGGAGGAGCCCGGCCGGAGCACCAGGGCCCAGGAAGGTAGAGGGAGGCGAGGCCACAGTGGAGAGCAAGCCGGGCCAAGGGGCTAATGCCAATGGTTAGTGGGAAGCCTTGGAGGGTAGAGGCAGAGGGGTGGCATGTGTGCGGTCTTTCTGTTGGTGATAGAGGACAGGGTGAGGGATCAGAGGGGGGCAGAGCTGAGCTGGCTGATACGTATATATCTGCCTCTTTTATGTTACTGTGTGTATATATTTTTATATGTGTATATGCACATGTGTACATTATTTACTGTGTCAAAGATTTGGTAAATAAATTCCCATGAAGTCTACTACCAGGAAACCAGCAAACATTATAGTTTTTAATTTAAATTCTTTTTTTTTTTTTGGAAGAGAGCAAGCAGGGAGAGAATGCTTTTCATCCCCTGGGTTTAAATCTCGTCAGAATGGACCTTCTTTTGTCTGCGTTTTGGCCGATGGGTTTACTCTGCCTGGTTACCGTCCCGGCCCCGGCCTGCACAGCATCAGCCCTGTTTCCGTGTCCCATTTCCGTGTTATGGCTACCGGCAGACACAGTTACTAGAAGAAAGTTGTCCAATTTGAATTCAGCATAAACATGTCAGCTTCGCGGACTGAACACCCTATCTTTCCTTACACACCCCTTGTGCAAAGCTCGTGTGTGGTTTGGCAAACTTTCTGCACCAGCACGGCCCGTCCAGCTTTAGTCGCTCTTTTCCTCTAAGACATTTCGGGGGGAAAATCCACAAAACAATAATAGATCAATACATTTAAATTAGAACTTTCAAAAATTCAATAATGGTATTTACAAATTAATAAAGCACTGTAAAGAAAATATCTGCACTTCTTTATTTAGGGATACAGTTAATTTTTTCATTGATTAAGGACTTTATTTTTGGTGGATGGGTCGTGGGCAGGGAATTTTTTTTTCTTTTTTCCCTGAAGAAGGAAGTTCGGTCACACCTGTAATTTACTAATGCATGAAAGCTGGTCATGAGGGAAGGACAGGGATGGCCTGGCTTGGCAGGAGCTGTACAGAGGCAGAATCCACAGGATGACCTGAGAGCCATCAGCATCCATGAGAATGGAAGGACAGGAAGCCAGTTTCTGGGTCAGGTGGCTCTGACTTAAGGAGCATATGGGTGCTCACCAAATGAAGGGAATTTGGTATTGAAATCATTTACTTTGGCTGGGCACAGTGGCTCACACCTGTAATCCCAGCACTCTGAGAGGCCGAGGCAGGTGGATTGCCTGAACTCAGGAGTCAAAACCAGCCTGAGCAAGAATGAGACTCCATCTCTATCAAAGTAGAAAAATTAGCCAGGTGTCATGGCAGGTGCCTGTAGCCCAGATACTTGGGAGACTGAGGCAGGATGATTGGTTGAGCCCAGGAATTTGAGGTTGCTGTGAGCGCTGATGGGAGTCTGGCGAGGGTGACAGAGTATGACTGTCTCAAAAGAAAAAAAAAAAAAGCAAATGAAAACCAAGTAGCTGCTTTTCTTTGTTCAAAAGGATTTCCCGTGGAAATCCTTAAAATTAGCCAGCTCACTGTTACACATACATAATAAAACGAAATTCCTTTTTCTTCCTCTATAAACAATGATTGCAACTCAAGTTTTGGGGACTGTACTTACTTCATGGAGCCAGGTGGATCTGTACATGGCCTGGGGTCTGCCTAGCGTGGGCAGTGACTAGCCTGAGGAAGACAGGCGTAGATAGTCCCAGGAGACCCTGCAGGGCAGGCGACACCCCTGCTGGCTGCTGTGCAGCTGGACACAGGCCACCCCTTTTCCTCTTGCCTGCCCCTCCCTCCCGCCTTTCTTTCTTTCACAGAATATTGATCCAGGGTCAGTGGTAGACCACATGCTGTGTTAAGTGCTGGGGGCATGGTGGCGACCCGGGGTCAGGGCCAAGCCTTCCTAGGGACACACTGTCATGGGGCCAGCTCAGGTACATGCCCAGTGCTTCTCCTCTGAGTGATGCCCTGTCTGGGGTGCCCTGGGGACTTCAGGCCTGGACCTGGATGCTGACACGGGCAAGCTGGACGTGCAGGCTCTGGAGAAGGTGATACCCCTGTGGAGGGTGAAGATCAAAGGGCATTCACATACTGCACCCTGAGGGTTGGGAGAGGAGGAGTGCCTTGGTGTTTAGGAATGGCGTGCCCCCAGCTGGAGGTTGGAGAAGGTGGAAGGAACCTTGAGGGGGGCAAGAACAGCCCCGAGGTGGGTGGGGGTAGTGGACATGAGGAAGGAAGGGTGGATGGGCAGGCTTGGCTGGAGCCCACCCAGGCACCCAGGGAAGTGATGACCCGGCAGGTTGTGGTGTCTGAAGTGGGCCAGGGGCTGCCCACTGGGGGCTCAGCTGTTCTGGGAAGCAGTGTTGGTTCTAGGGAGGCGGTGGCCACCTCTTGGGTGCCCTGAAGGGTGTTTTCCCCATCAGCCTGGTCACAATGCGGCATCCCTCCTCCGGATGCTGTGTGGTCATCCCAGTCTTCCTCCGGCCACCATCAGCTGTTTTCTACTTCCTAACGTGGTGGTAGCTGCTCATGACCTGCAAGATAAATAAATCTCTAAGGTCTGGACTCGGCATCTGGGCCTCCTCCGTGTCAGCCTCTGTAGGGGTCCTTAGGATCCTCACAGCCCCCTGCATGACATGCTCCTGGGTGCCCATGGATCGCACCTGTCCACCCTCCTGTTGGCTATGCCTGTGGGAGTTCCAGCTGCAGCCCCACCCCCACCCCGGTGCTCTGAACTCAGTGTGTCAGCACTGCCTTGGGGTCCTCTGAATCCCCAGCCGGGTGGAGCCATGGGCTCTGAAAGACCAGTGATTTTCAACCAGCATGCCATGAGAAGATCTCAGGTATGCTGTGTAGATTTTGAAAGATTATTGATTAAATTATTTTCACATGTTCAAAGCACATATGCACAGGTGTGGCGAATTCCAGGGCCTGGTGGATTTGCTCATGACCTGGGAGAGGAAACCATGGGAGGGGCAGGGCTTGAGATGAAGTGGGAAGGCAGCTTCGGCCAGGATGTGAGGGCCTCTGATGCCTTGTCGGCAGATGACAGAATGTGTTCAAAGCACAGTAAGTATATTTTTTTTTTACTTTTTTTTTTTTTGAGACATAGTCTCACTCTGTTGCCCTGGGTAGAATGCCATGGAGTCATAGCTCACAGCTGAGCTCAAATAATCCACCCACTTCAGCCCCTTACTCCTTTTCTTTGATCAACATAATTTAAGTGGGCCACGGAAGTTTAACTATGGGTTCAAGTGTACATAAGGTAAAGATTTGAAAACACGGCCCTGGAGCCCGGGGTGCCTAGTGGGACCTCAGTGACCACATCCTAACACATGAGTCGCAGGCCCCAGACCTGGCAGGTGCTTGTCAGAGACCATGTGAAATCGTCTGCCTGTCCACTCCTAACTTAGACCTAAAACACAGAAGAGGGGCCAGCACATTCTGTCGTCTGCTGCCGAGGCATCGGAGGCCCCCACATCCTGGCTGAGGCTGCCTTCCCCGCTTCATCTCAGGCCCTCCCCTCCCATGGTTTCCTCTCCCAGGTCATGAGCGGATCCACGAGGCCCTGGAATTCTCCACACCTGTGCATATGCGATTTCTGTGTCTGAAGAAGCTGGCCACTTTTCTTTCCTTTATTACCCACCCCAGAAAGCTACTATGTATCCCCCAAGACCCAGCTGAGAAGTCAGCTCACTGCAGGAGCCATGCCACTGCTCTGGGCAGAGTCAGCCCTTGAGCTTTTATATTTGTTACCTGTGCCTGCTCCGACTATGCCTTCTCTCTGTGGCCTCTAAAAATGTCTGCACCCTCCTGACTCCTGCCTCTTCTGACACATAGTAGGTCCTCGGTCGATATCTGCAACATTAATATCTGTCATCCTTAGAGAGTGCCTGGCACACAGCCAGGGCTCTAGGTATCAGGCGTTTATTTGTAAGCTCTCAAGAACAAGTCTTTTGGTGGAAGACACTTGGAAATTAGTCCTGCATCTCACAAAACACTTCTATCATAGTGAGAACAGTGACAGAGCCTGTCTGCAGGTCGGTGGTGTGTACAGCAGGGGACCGCTTCCAGAGGCTTATCCAACGTCACAGCCTATCAACAATTTTTAAGATAACATGTTGATATCTGTGTGTTTAAGATTCTGATAAAAAAAGAAAAAAAGATGCCAGAGGAAGTGCCGTGCAACCAAGAGTCGGCCTGTTTGATTTGTGACTGGAGTGTCAGTGGGGATGCAGAGAGAAGGTGGGAGGTCAAAGGGGGAGCGTCATTTTATGTTGGAGACCCACCCCGCCCTCCAAGCTCTGCGGCCTTGGAATGGTACCAGAGGGAGGTCTGAACATGGGGAGAAGGCCGGCACTTAGCGGTTGGCTGCAAGGGACACCAGGCCTGTTGCAGAGACAGTGATGGTCACAGCCTGACTCTGAGTCTCACTCTGCACAGGACTGAGGAGGCCCGAGGCTCCCACAGCCCCTGCTTGCTGCCAGCCGGGCTCAGAAGACCCTGTTGAGGGAGGCTGGTGCCGGGGGCCGAGCTTGAGAGATGCCTGCAACCTGCCCTCCCGTGGCTGACAGCAGTGAGGGACCCACTGCCTCTTTCCAAGCCATTTATTGCCACTTACCACGGGCTGGCTTTACATCTGCTGCTGAGAGCTGAGTGATCCCAATTTGGAAGCCGTGGAGGCCGTTTTTCACCCACACTGACATAAGCCATGACTCTCGAAGCTGATGACACACTTGAGATAAGGTCAAATGCTCGACAGAAAGGGACATTTGTTGCTTAATCCCTATTTGCAAAGAAGCTGCAGACGCTAATGGCTGGACAGAGATGGGGTTCTTGTCCCCAGGGGACTGGCTGGAAGGAGGCAGGGCCCTGTCCACTGTACGATCATGTGGAAACTGCTACCAGGCTGGGTGACCAGGCTGGTCAGTGGGCTTTGGGCCCCAGTGATGAGGCCAGGTGTAGGTGGGCCTGGGGGGGTGGTCAGCAGGCTGGCCCCACATGGTCCTCTATCTGCTTCCCATTTCATCCCCTGTTTTGAGGTCAGATTTTGGCTGTAAGTGCTGCTCATTTGGCCAGGAGTAAGTACTGGGAAAAACAGGAGGTGAAAATGTGAGGCCAGAGGGGTGTCTGTAAGATTGAGTGAATCAGAGCAAGGGTGGCCACATTTTTTCAACCTCAGTGAAGACAAAGGGTCCAACAGATGTCCCTGCCCAGGGATGCAGGGAAAGCTCATGCACAGATTTCCTCATCAGGACTTGGGTGCTCTGGAGAAATGTCATTCAGCTTCGCTTGAAACGAGCTGGACCTCCCTGAAGCACTGGTGCTTTATGAGGTCAGCCAGCTGCCCTCGGGGCACCTGACAGGGCTGGTCCTCCAGGCATGGTGGCCTCCCCTCTAGTTCTTTGTGCTCAAGCCCCCCGGGGTCCCCCAAGGTGGTGTTTCCACTCCACAGCTTCTGGAGGCCAGCTGTGGCGTCCAGCTGGGCCACTCCTGAGTCTCAGCATCCAGGAAGACTCCTCGGGCGTCACTCTTCCCTCCGAGGCTTGGTAGAGCTTCTTCAACCCCTCCACTCTGCAGGACCTTCTAGGGCAGTTCAGTGTAATAGGCCTAAACTGTATTAATTAATTTATTTATTTAAACAGAGTCTCACTGTGTCACCCTTAGCAGAGAGCTGTGGTGTCACAGCTCACAGTGACCTCAAACTCTTGGGCTTAAGCCATTCTCTTGCCTCAGCCTCCCAAGTAGCTGGGACTACAGGTGCCCGGATTTTTTTTTTTTTTTTTTTTGCTGCAGTTGTCATTGTTGTTTAGCAGGCCCGGGTTGGATTCGAACCCACCAGCCTGGGTGTATGTGACAGGCACCATACTCACTGAGCTATGGGCACCACCAGAGGCCTAAACTCTAAAAGTATTTACTTACATGGTAAAGGTGTTGGAGGGGGAGCAGAGGGTGTTATCAAGAGACCAGTTCTTGGCTGGGCACAGTAGCTCATGCTTATAATTCTAGTACTCTGGGAGGCCAAGCTCAGGAGTTCAAGACCAGCCTGAGTAAGAGTGAGACCCTATCTCTACTAAAAATAGTAAAAAATTAGCCAGGCGTTGTGGCAGGCCCCTATGGTCCCAACAACTTGGGAGACTGAGGCAAGAGGATATCTTGAGCCCAAGTTTGAGGTTGCTGTGAGCTGTGATGATGCTGTGACACTCTACTCAGGTACAGAGTGAGACTTTGTACCAAAAAGAAGAAAAAGGAGAGAGAGAGAGAGACCAGTTCTTTAGAAACAAAAATGCCGTGCTTTTCAGGATTGGGGCAGAAAGTGAGTTACTTTTGGTTTTTGATTTTATTTCCTGGCTAGTTCACAGTGGCCAATGGAGAGATTCATTCATGGGTTTCTCCCACATTCAGGCTTCAGATCTTGTAGTGGGTCCTTCTGGACCTCATTCAGGCGGCTGGGGAGTGGTATTTACGTACAGGGCGTGACTGAGTATGGAGGATATATTTCTGGAAGTCTCCCCTGCAAGGCAGATGTGGCCCCTTGGGAGGCCCGAGAGCCCGGGGGCCTGTGCGGGAGGGAGGCCCAAACCTCCCTGTTGGATCTGTCAGGCTGTACCCCCCTGAGCGGAGAACTCGAGACTGAGCATGGGGTCTGCGCTTCACGGGTATGGGGCCCCCGGCATGAGGGCATCCTCTCTGCACATGTCCTGTGCACCTCTGTGAAGTCAGGCACAATTATGTGGTTCCCAAGGAGAAGGCTGGTTGTGTGGCAATTTACTCCACGGTGGTTTGTGGAAGGTCTCCTGGTGGGGTTGGCAACACTCTAGTGCCTGAAAGATTTTGTTAGAGGCTTCCTTGGCAGGTCAGCATCTGCTAGGAGGGTGATCACAGACCCCCTTCCCCGCTGGCACCTGGCAAACTTGGATGGGGCCCTTGCCCCTCCACTTTGCTGGGACACAAGATCCTTACAAAGAAACTGCTTTTTGCCCAAGATGCATGTTCCCTGTTGGTGGGTTTTTTTTTTTTTTTGTGGTTTTCTAGTCTTGCCCAGCTCCCCAGCTCAGAAGTCCACCTGTCCAGGACAGACACGCTGAGTCACGGTTTGCCCTCAGGGACTGCGTGAAGGAAGGTGAAACTCATCACCAGTCACCCACCCTCTGCCTTTCTCACCAAAGGGAAAGTTCCAGGTGGGGCTGAGCCAGGCACAAGTCTGGGACCCTGGAAGGTGACTGTCCCGTAGGTAAATATGTGACAGTGCCTTGAGTCCCGGTGGATCCTCTTCAGCCCCTTCCACATCTGTCCTGCCCATGGTGGGGACCCGCTGGCCTGCGCAGACAGCAAATCTCTGTCGTGGACTCCTCTGGTCTCCGTCTTCCAGAAGGACTGCCTGGCTGTCGCGTGTGTGATTGTGACATTTTCCAAGTTGAGCTATAAAGGTCTCCAGAAAAAGATGTTTCCAGCAGAATTGGAGAGGCACGAAGGCTTGCCAGGCCCGTGGCACACTGTTCCACTATGTTTCCCTGAGATTTCTTGAATGGCTGCTGGGATTCCAGCTCCTCTGTGGACTCTCCCTCCTTTTCCGAGAGAGCTCAGCAGACAATCCAGCTGGGGACCTCAGAGATGTGCAAGCGAGGACTCCAGCCAGGCACCTGCCGTGCAGGGGCAAGTTTGCCCCTCACTAAGCTCTTACTGTCAGCTGAATCCACTTCCTAGGGGTTCGCTGAGCAGGGGCTGAGGCTGTGATGAGCCTAAAGGAGAGGAGAGAATCCTGCTAATTTGCTTTTTTCTTTACTTTAATCTTTAGTTCAGCTGTCCTTAGTATAAGCTCGCACTTCTAAAATAAAAAATGCTAGGGACTTCTTTCCCTTTTAATAAGCTCTCAAACTGGAGAAAAGTTCTGGACGAGGGAAAAGAAGCCCAGGGCAGAGTGAGAACGGCAGTAACATGAAACAGAACTGTTTAAGGTGAGGCTGAACTGGGAGGAGGCTGCGGGCAGCTTCAACGCTAAAAAGCAGGGAGCAGCATGTTAAACTCCTCAGACGGGGAGGCTCCAGGGCTGAGGTGGGGACCCCGGTGTGTACTGCGGCTGCGGTCCCCAAGCCCTGTGCTGGTCCCTCGCCTCCTAGCTGTGCCCACCTCACCAGCCAGGCCTTCAACGGGAGAAGTCCTCCTTCTGCCTGGGCACTGGGGACCCGGCCTTCCTGAGGCCTGAAGGGACTGGCTGTAAGGTCTTCGTAGCCCTTAGAAACATTCCATGCAGAGCCAGAGGTCCCCACAGGCAGGGCAGCTTTTTTGGAGGATTCTAGTGGAGGTATTGGAAAACTGGAGGCCCCCTCCACCCCCCACAGTTCTACTCAGCCCCGCTTGGCACCAGTGGGTGACTCTTGAACCCTGCCCAGGGCCTTGGGATCATCCATCCCACCGTCAGAACAAACAGAAATCCCCACTTGAGAGCTGTTATGAGCCTTCTCAACTTTGTGCTTCATAAACCTCGGGTGCTGCGTGGCCTTGAGCACTGGTGGCATTAATATGTATGCCCCAGAGACCAGGATTTCCCCGCACTATGGACGCTCATGCTGGGGGCCGGGGAGTCCTCCCTGGAGTAAAGCCAGAAGCAGATCCCCAGCCGTTGCTCCCGCACACACCTGGGAAGGTGGTCACGCGAGGCCCTGCAATCCCTCTCTCCTTAGCTCTGCTCCAAGGAATTCCAAAACAAAGGCCCCCCAAGCCCACATCTATTTCAGTCTGGACTTGGAACTGCCCCTGTTCAGGGTGAACCTTGTTCGCAGACCTTAGCTGTAAAGATTGCCGAAGCCCAGGACGGACCAGAAGGCCAGGAGCAGACGCAGCAGAAAAAGAAACGCGTTTTCAGAGTTGCTCAGGGACTGAATCTTCCACCCAACTTTCCCTGGTTCTGGTGGTAACTCGGGGCCACCCCTTGCTAGCTGTCTTCGCATATAATTGTCTCTCCAGCTGCTGGCACTGTAACCTTAAACCTTGTAATCGTGCCCCAGGACAAATCAGTATTAATTTAGCTGATGTGGCCTGTCTCATACCTCCGTGTTCTGCCTCTGGTTTCCTCTTGGGGTGAGGATTTCCCAAAAAAGTGAATACCAGGAGAGACAGAGCAAGCGTGCGCCTGTGCTGGTCTGTGGTTCTTGGTTGTCTGCAGATGGGGAGGGTGGAAAGGGGACGCTGAACCCCTTTTCAGGGAGGACAGGGGCATCCCTGCTCGCACAGCCCTGGTGGGTGGCAACCACGCCTAAGCTCTCGGGAATTTGAGTCCTCCCTTGGGGAGCCCCAGGCCTCCAATGGGTGTCATCCAGAATTTGCAGGGAAACCAGAAGGAAACCACAAATCCACTGAGGCGGGGGAGGTGGGGACAGAAAGATTTTTGCGGTTGAATCTAAAGTACAAAGGGAGGGTCGGAGCAGCCACCACAGGGATTTCATTAAGGAGACCACAGAATTTAGCCTTAAGAAGTTCACGCCCATGTGGAAACAGCACAAGGCCCTGTCTCAGGGGTGGCGGGCTAACGGAGGAGGCTGGGAGGCCTGCGATGGAAGATTCATGCCCCGCACCGCTGCACGGCGGCAGTGACCTGCGGTTACCTGGGGACTCTGTGCTGCCAACCCCCAGGGCCACGCCACTGCCTCTTGATGGAGCCGGGACACTAGTGTGTTCTGAGCCAGCCCTCCCGCTTTCTGTGTGATTTCGTCTTTGTTGAGGGCGTCTCTGTTCTCACAAGAACGTCAGATAACTGCTCTTAAGTGAGCTACAATTAAACTCCCAGACAAAGAGTTGTAAGTGCCGCTTTATTTTCTAGAGATGAAAATTGCGCTGGAGTAACTTCTTTATTTGACTACATTACATTACAGTGGAGGGAAGGAGAGGACTGTGGTACAAAATAGTAATTAACTGTTTTTTTTTTCTGTCCTGGAAATTAGTGCATAGTTAGATCAAAATATGACAGGGTGCACACTCATTTAATTTTTTAAAATTGCTTGGTAACTTCAAATGAAATAACTGCAGTGGGTACGTCAGACTGCGTGAATGCTGAATATGGGATGGCATTTTGGAGACCCTTTCAAATTGCCCGTGGGGTACAATGTGAGAGCATTTGTTGGTTTACCTGGCCAGCAAAGGGCTGTGATGCCTGCTGCCCAGAACGGTGTCTGGGAGGCAGTAATACACAAGGTGGCGGCGTGTTGTGCCGAGTCCTGTGGTCCTGCCGAGTACCAGCAGCAATCTTGAGGGTTGCATCAATTCACCTGTCGTTCACTCACCCACTCAGAAACCCCTCAACAGAACCTCATTTTCCCAGTTGCTGGGGAAGAAGCCCTGGGAACAGCTTCGGGATAAATAATGGAAGTTATATACGAAAAACACAAGAAAAGGCCTCGGGAAGAGCGTCAGCCTTTCATTCATTCATATCCTCACTTACTATTACACTCATTCCAAAGATTTATTAATTTATTTATTTTGAGTCAGCATCTCACTCTATCTCCCTGGATAGAGGGCTGTGGTGTCATAGCTCACAGCAACCTCAAACTCCTGGGCTCAAGCAATCCTCCTGCCTCAGCCTCCCAAGTAGCTGGGGCTATAGGCACCTGTCACAACGACTGGCTAGTTTTAGAGATGGGGTCTTGCTCTTGCTTAGGCTGGTCTCAAACTCCTGAGCTTAAGCAATCTTACCCATCTCAGCCTCCCAGAGTGCAGGGATTACAGGCGTGAGCCCCCTCGCCTGGCCCACATGCCAAAGATTTTTATTGAGCACCTACTGTCCACCATGGATGTGATGAGTAATAACAGACTGGATCCCTGGCTTCAGCGCTGCTTACACCCTGGAGGGAAGGGTTCATACACTGTGGAAAATCACACGAACAAATGCAAAACCCCAACTCTGGCAAACGCCTTAAGGAGAGGTGTCTGGAGCTCCCAGAGCCTCTGCTCGGGGACTTGGACCATGGTCAGGTGCAATCTTGGCAGTCTCAGGTGGGGGTTGAGTGGCACAGCACTGGGAAAAGCATTCCAGACAGAGGGGGCAGTGTGTGCAAAGGCCCCGTGTCAGAGGGAGGGACCGGAGGTGGAGAGTAAGGGCTGGAGAGAATGGTGGGACCACAGAGACCTTGGCCAAGGATTAGCCTTTGTCTGAAAAGCAACAGTAGCATGTGGAATGTGGACAGTTGTTCAAGCAAGGGGTGTGTGGGCAGAGTAGAAGGCTGGTGGTGCTGGACAGGGCAGTGGTGGCTGAGATGGAGAGAAAGCAGATGTGAACCCCATGTGGGCAGAGTGGCCTTGGATCCACAGGTGGACATCCAGGGGAGCTGGGTAAGGAGAGGAGCATGGGTGGGGAGAGCTGCCGGCAGATGGGAAGAGGGCAGCTGAAACATCAGATCGTCAAACATCTTGGTGGAGGAGGGACCCGGCATAGAACACACAGGGCCCCTTGCCTGTCTCCCTAATTGGTGGTCTAAGGCCTTTCCTAAAGGACTTTAATTTTCTCCCTTTTATAATAGGGGATTAGGAATATTTTCTGAGGTCAGTCCAACAGGTGCACCCACCCGTTGCCTATTCATCTACCATGAACCCAGACACATTGGGTAATTGCGTGTGCAAATGGGGGGTTAGGTGTCTAACTAGGATAGGTGCACGTGTGGGGATGTAATTACCACGTTTGCGTTTGTAAGTGATCATTTCCTTAAACAACCTTCTTCCCACTCCTCCTTCTCTGCGACCCTCTACCCCCAGCACACACATGTCCAGGTGTTGAGTCTCTGTCCACTTCACTGCACCAGAGGGAGTTCCTTCCTCAGCGTCCCTCCCCATGTCCCTACATCCCGCCGCCGCACCCTCTCTCCCCCCACAAGAGGAAGGAATGCAGCCAGTGCCGTCTCCGCCTTCTTCCAGATCGGATGGTAGTTGCTTACTCTGCCTGTACGGTCTGGCAATCACACGTGGGAAGTTGCTTGTCTGCTCTCAGAGCAGCCTTACCTTCCCGAGAGACAATGACCATTAATGAGCCGGGTTTGGACAGATGGGAGTGAGAAGGGCTTGCTGGAGGGGAGGCTTTCACTGGGGTTGGAGTCACGCACAGCTGGTTCCCATCTCAGCGCGACTTCTCGCGAGCTCCGTCACTCCTGGTGGTGCACGTGTGGGGTTCTGCACCTGCCTCAAAGTCGGCCACTGTGTGACTGTGACTTGTATTAACACGTTTGGGCTTCACGGCCTGGTACCAAACAAGGCTCTGGCTGGGGCTTTTGTTGTGTACAGAAGCGACAGTCCTCAGGTGAACGTTCATTGCTGCTGATTTTCATAATTTTGGTGGTAGAATATCCATAAAAAGGGTTAAAGGGAGGCGCTAACCTGGGATAGGTACATTATGACCCTACAATTAGATAGTCTAATCCACAAACACCTTGGATGCCATAAAGGGGATGTCAGATAATTAAAATTAAAAGCAGCAATTATTTTTTATTTCAGCATCTATAGTCCGATACACGTTTGGTTAGGGGCGGGCAGGCTGTAGCTTAATGTTAAAACCAGTCCTACTGTTAGAGGTAGAGTCTTACTGTGTTGTCCTGAATATGTCAGAGTGACGGGTCAAGGTTAGTTCATCCTGTAGGAAGAGGGTCAGAGGTCACCCAGACCTTTGGTTTATCTGCCTAAGAGGGGCCGCCAGGACGTCAACGATCTGTCTGTTTCCTGTAAGTAATATTAGTGACGGGATTTTAACATCGTGTTATTTTGTCACAAGCTTTGCTTCTGTGGTGATGAGGGGTATCCTTAAGAGGTACACACCTCTTCTTGTTCACCTCTGTAACCCAAGCACAGTGGGAGACCAAGGCAGGTGGATTGCTTGAGCTCAGGATTTTGAGACCAGCCTGATCAAGAGTGAGACCTTGTCTACTAAAAACAGAAAAACTAGCCATGCGTGGTGGCAGGCACCTGCAGTGCCAGCTACTGGGGAGGCTGAGGCAAGAGGATCGCTTAAGCACAGGAGTTGAGGTTGCTGGGAGCTATGATGCCTTGGCACTCTAGCCTGGGTAACAGAGTAAGAATCTGTCTCCAAAACGCAAAACAAAAAAAGAGTTACGCACCTCCTGGTTTTGCTGAGTCTCAGATGCAGTAAAAGATACACCTCTCTCCATCATTTTTGTTTAGTAAGGACTTTTTACCATTTTAATGCAAGTTAAGGTTTGTTTGGAGTGTAAGACTTAAGATAACTAGGTCACTTGCATTTTTGTTTTCATTTTTTTTTTAATTTATAAACTTGATTTTTTTTTTTTGGAGAGCAGTTTTCAGCTCACAGCAACATTGAGTAGAAAGTTACAGAGATTGCTCACATGCCCCCATCCCCACACGTGGTCAGTGCTCCCACTCCCTGAGTCTCCCACCACATCAGAACAGATGAACCCGTGTGGAGACACTCTTACCACAGTCCCCAGCTGACATGTGGGTTCTCTCTGGGTGGACGTTCTGCAGGTCGTGAGACATACATCCTGATGTGTACCGACCACTGGGTGTCACACAGAACAGTTTCCCTCCCCCAAATATGTCCTCTGTCTCTTTCAATAAATTTTTAGAAAATGACTTCTTAGGTTAGGGGAGGTGGCTCATACCTATAATCCCAGCACTTGGGAGGCTGAGGCAGGTGGATTGCCTGACCTTAGGAGTTCAAGACCTGGCTGAGCAAGAATGAGACCCCATCTCTAAAAATAGCTGGGTGTTGTGGCCAGAGCTTGCAGTCCCAGCCACTCAGGAAGCTGAGGCAGGAGGATCGCTTGAGCCCAAGAGTTTAAGGTTGCTGTGAGCTATGATGCCATAGTACTCTATCCAGGGTGACAAAGTGAGACTCTGTCTCAAAAAAAAAAAAAAAAGACTTCTCACCAAAAAATTAAAAAAATTCCCATTAGAAAAATGGCAGCCTTTTTTTGAAGCAGAGAGAGGCTGGATAACTCTGCTCACCCGATGGAATGGTTTTGTCTGTAAAAGGGAATTGGGGCTGGCGATGAAGGACCCCGAGACGTGTGCTCTATAAAGTTTGAAAGGCAGCGCCCAACTTGACCTATATTTTCTGGATTGATTTGAAGTTCTAGAAATTTGCGGTTTACTTATTTCCTTAGATCTGTCTGTTTCATTGACGTTTCACTTAGCAGCTTGACGCAGACCTGCCCACAGTTACACAGCAGCAGTTTTAGGGAGCAGAGGGCAGCCACGAGTCCGAGGGAGGGGCAGCCTGTCACAGGTGTGTCTTGCCTCTTTCTGCAGGGAGGGCCAGCTTCCCCACCCTCAAGCCCTCAAGCCAGCCGGGAGCCTCTGCCCTCCTGCAAGCCCACCTCTCACACCCCAGCTACTTCCCAGAACCCGGGGTCCCAGGTAGTTTTTTTACCTCCCACAGCCCTGGGGACGAAAAGCTAAGTGTTAACCACCTGTTAGAACTTGTTACTTTGGAGCTGTGACAAAGCCGTGCTGATAACTGTGGCTTGAGACTCAAACACCCGTCTCTGAGTTTGCCTCCTAAATCTCTCAGTTCATTAATACGGAGTGTCTAACTTGCATGAACCAGGGGAGAGAGCTTTGCCGGACAGAACTCTCACGGGCGTGGGGACCCTCTGTCGCCTCTCCCATCCATTTTGTCAAATAAATCTACACGTGTTAAAATTGCAAATAGTTGAACACGCACGGCCCACCATGTGTCAGGTTGGACAGTTAAGTTCTGGAACTCATTCTAGAAAAAGTGCTACATGCCTCGTTGCTGAACAGTCACCTTCCAAGTGCTCCCCTTAGGAAGTGTGCACCCAGGTATTGTTAGTCATTTTCATCTTTTATTTCACTGTTAATTGGCTTGGGTTAATTTGGTTTCATTCTTAGAAGCCAGACTCAACAATGAGACCACATAGTGATTACAGGCTGTTAGGACTTGGGGAAGGGGTCTGAGAAGACCCTTGTCCTTATAAGAAGTTAGCTAGTGTTCAGAAATAAATGGGTGTGAGGAAGGGAAGGAGAAAGAAAGAGAAGGATACCCCAGTGGGGAAACAGGGTGACCAGCTCGTCACACAAACTTAACAGCTTGCAAAGTAGACCAGGTTTGGAATTTAGAAAAAAGGGTGACCAGCTCGTCACACAAACTTAACAGCTTGCAAGGTAGACCAGGTTTGGAATTTAGAAAGTACAAACACAGTAATGTGATTGAAAAATCATTGTTTAGATTTTTATTTTACTTTTTATTTTTTGAGACAGAGTCTCACTCTGTCACCCTCGGTAGAGGGTCGTGGTGTCACGGCTCACAGAAACCTCAAACTCTTGGGCTCAACGAATCCTCTTGTCTCAGCTTCCTGAGTAGCTGGGACTGCAGGTGCCCACTACAACGACCAAGTAATTTTTTCTATTTTTAGAAGCGACGGGGTCTTGCTCTTGCTCAGGCTGTTCTAGAACTCTTGAGCTCAAGTGATCTACTCAACTTAGCTTCCCAGAGTGCTGGGATTACAGACTTGAGCCACCAGGCCTGGCATTCTTTAGGTGTTTAAACAACATCTTTTTTTATTATTTTGAAATATTTATAGCTCTAAAAGAAGTTGCAAAGATATTAGAGAGAGGTTCTGTGCACTTTTGACCCACTCCTCCCCCACTCCCCCCCACTCACTTGTCCCTTACATAAGTGCCATGTAATGTCAAAAACCATCAGATCAACATTGCCACAGTGTATGTGGCTAATTCTGTGTCACTAGATTACACATGTGGGTTCTGCAGCCACCACCTCCACCACAGGACTGCTCTGCACCACGAAGATTTCCCCCTGACATCCTTTCACAGCTGTTTCCTGCCCCTACCATTCTGGTGACCGTTCATCTGCACTCCATTTCTGTAATTTTATCAGTCTGTGGATGCTCTCCACGTGGAACCGCGCAGGAACCACACACACGACTTTGACCTTGGCTTTTAACAGTTGAGATCCATCCAAGTGGCTGCATGGATTAATAGTTGGTTCCTTTTTATCTCTGAGGAGTAATACCCCGTGGTGTGGACACAGCATGGTTTGTCTGACTGTTCACTTATTGTGGGACATGTAAGTTGCTTCCAGCTTTTGGCTGTTACAGTCAAAGCTTCTTTGAACAATAGGTTGTTTTGTGAATGCAGGTTTTCTTTGTGTGTGTGTGTGTGTGTGAATGGAGGTTTTGACTTTTTTGATATAAATGTTCAGAAGTACCATGGCTGGGCCACATAGTAAGCGTATGCTTTATTTTTTAAGGCATTATCTGGAGTGGCTGTGCCATTTTCCGTTTCCACCAGAGATCCAGTTTTGTCAGCACCCTTGGCAGCGTTTGGTATTGTCATGTTTTTAAACAATTTTAGGTGTATAGCGTTACATTGCCGTGGCTTTAATCTGTATTTACCTCGTGACGGGTGGTGGTGTTCATCTTTCCCTGGCCTTATTTGCCATCAGTATAACTTTTTGGAGAAATGACTGGCCATGTTTTTTGGCCATTTTCTAATTATATTAACCTTTTTTTAACCATTAAGTTTTGACAGTTCCTTATATCCATTAGATGTGAGCCTTTGGTCAGATAGATGGTTTGCAAATATTTTTTCCCCTCTCTTTTTATCCAATTAGCAGAGTTTTCTGCAGAACCTCCAATAATTTTGATGAGATCCAAGTTACCAATTTTTCCTTCGATGAATTGTACTTCTGGGATCATATTTAAGAACTGTTTGCCCAGTTTTAGATGTTAAGATTCTTGCCCATATTATTTTCTAAACATTTCATAGTTTTAAATCTGTGATTAACCTTTTTTAAATTTTTTTAAATAAAATACGATATGATTTTTAGGTCAAGTTTCTGTTTTGTTTTTTTTCTTGGCTTGTGGATGTCCAGTTGCTTTAACACTACTTTTTTTTTAATTAAATCATAGCTGTGTACATTAATGCAATCACGGGTACAGTGTGGTGTTTTCATATACGTTTTGAAATACTCTCATCAAACTGGTTAACGTAGCCTTCATGTCATTCTCTTAGTTATTGAGTCAAGACATTCATAGTCTGGTTTTAGAAAGATTCAGTTGTTGAAAAAACTATGCTTTCTCCATTGCCTACTTCTGGATCCTTGTCAAAAATAAGATAGTTGTGTTGTTTCTGGGCTGTCTGTTCTGCTCCCCTGTTTATGTATCCTGAGCTTTCAGAGTGAAAAGACGGACATGGGAGTCCAGGTTAGGCTCCATGACCCCCTGGTGTCTCCGGCCTCCGCCAGAAACTGACCTGAGCCCCAGACCGGGCACAGCACCGCCGGGCTTGCTCTGCGCAGAACACACGGGGACTTCCCAGACAGCTTTCTCTCTGCTCTCACCAGGCACTGCTTTCTGGGGCTCCTTTAACTTCTTCCCTTGCTTACGCATGTTCTCAGATTAAAGTGGGATTTTCTAAAACAGATTTTTCTGTCATGGGGTAAAAACCGTAAGTAAACAGAATTATCATAACAATTTAAATAGTAATAAAATATGTTTTTCTGTTTCTGTTCAGAGAGGGAGCAAGGTAACTGGGGAAGATGAAGGGAAGATACAGGTTTGTGGGTGGCAGGTGCCTGGTTTCTTCTCCCCCTTTCCTCGTCAATAATAGGTACAGAGTTTTCGTAAAGGACTTCAAGGCAAAAGGAAAAAAAATAGCACATACTGTTATGGGGTTATTTTTATCTTTCATTTTTATGACAACTTATTTGTACTTAAGAGAATCTTTCCAAAGAGTTAGAAGCATCATTAAATAAAGACTGTGAAATGTACAATATGGCTTATTTATTTAAATGTTAATTGGTCCAACGAACACTTCTAATTAGCTCTATATTTGCTTAGCAAAAAGTTTTACAAATTCCAATTGTGAAAAGCAGCTATTTTGAGCTGGTAAGCATGTTGCAGCCTCAGCTATGATTTTTCTATAGTTCTCAGCCCTTGAAGGCACAATTTAATTTTTCATGTATGCATACTAGCAACGGTAAACACTTGCCAGTGTAAAGAACCTTCTTTAATTAGCTGCACAACAATTAAAGGATTCACAAACTAAATTGAACCCTGTCTCGGTGCTTACTAGCTGAATTCTACCACCTGTCACAACAGCACTTTGTTCAATCTGTTATGCAAAATCATTATAGCAATATAGCGGAGGGGGAAAAAAAGAGAAAACAGCAATTATTTCTTACTTTTCTCTTGAATGGGTTATTTTGGGTTATACTGATGTCAGGTTCATTGAAGCTAACCTTTTGAAATCTGTAACAGCATAATACTTCTAAGGCAGTCTCAGAATGGCTAGAAGAATATTGCGTTTTACACTTTTAGGGGGAAGCAACACTCATTCCTAAGTCGGGTGCTGGGGACTCTGATCATTTGAAACAACCTGTTCTAACTCTACCAGCCACCTTCTACTTCCCCTTCTCACAAGGACCCTCATACAAGTGCGGGAACCACTGTCGATGTGTGTTTAAGGATGCCGTTCTCAAATCTCCTTCCCCCCAAAGCATACCAAGTCTCATTACTTCACAGGCCCAGTCACTTACTGTAAATGTGTGTGTGTGTGCGTGCGTGCAGCTGGCTTGGTTTTTACTTTAATTTTTAAAAACTAAAAAAAATATATAATTTCCCAGAATTTGGTTAAAACTAAACTGCTGTCCTGTAGACCGAGTTGGAGGGGGATGCTTACCCCTTGCCATTTGCAAAGACAAAGGCTCTATTGTGAAGCCCCAGCTCGGAGCCTGACACGGCAACCTTCTCCTTCTCCTCAGGAATAAATGTTTACATTTGGTGTTGCCATACCCTGGCCTCTGGCAGGAATCTGAGGACTCCGGGCTTTCACATGCAGGAAGGGTGAGAAAGGAAGCTTTGCGGAGGAGGGACGCACCTCCACTGGCAAGCCGCACTTGCGATGCTGGCTGGCAGTTCCTGAAAATGGCATCAATAACATATTGTTAGTCCCAGCCTCGGAAGCATATGCGATCTGGCCATTTCAGACGTCGGAGCGATTATAGACAGGCAGAGAGGCCTGCATTCTGCAGCATTACAGTGTTTTTTTAGAAGTTGCCTCTTTACATCATTTCGTGAAAATGTGCAGTGGAGACAAGGCAGGCCTTTGAAAATATAAACTGCCCCCCCAAAAATGCTGAAAGAAGGAGAGAAAGAAGCAAAGGTCAAAATCTGCACAAGAATGCGTCTGTTTCTCCTTCCTCTTTAGCAGGGAGGAAACTCTCATGGCGGCTGGGCGGTGAGGACGTCTTTAATCAGGTCCAGGAGGGAGAAGTGCCAGGGGTGCCCCTCATCTCTCTGCTGGAGTCCGACTCGTGGGCTGGTCCAGGTTAGCACATGGGAATTAAAGAGAGATGTTGTACCCCGCTGAAGATGTCCGTGAAATGCATGGTCCGTGCCAAGTTGCAGCTCCAGAGAGAAGCTCCCTTACTGCCTGCTGCAGCCCCCCGGCCCCCCACTGAAGGCCACTGCAACTTTGATGGCCAGAGGGCCCCACTTCTGGGCCGAGTTGCCCTTCTCCCTGGGCATTCTGTCCCCTTTCTCTCCTCCTGAGAGGTCACTCATATCCCCAGGGGTAGGATGGCCACCTACGAGGTTCTCACTGATTGTAAGTGGGGAATTCACAGGACTTGCAGGGTGGATTCAGGCAACTTAATCCTCTCAGCCTTCTCCTCCACTAACTCAGTCTTCCTTTTCTGTTTTATTTACTTATTTTTGTCCACTTAAAATCTCCTCACCATGGTATACTGTTTGTTCCTTCCCACATTCGGTGTTGGTAGTCCTGCAAGGCAAGACAGAGCTCCAAATAGCCTTAAGGCCAGCATCACCCGTGGAGGGCTGGCTTACCTTGTGCCCAGAGCTGGGCTGGGCCTACACAAGCAGGAGTGGTAACTCTGCCCTCACGGGACTCACAGACTGGTAGGGGAGCACAGACTGTCACGGGAAATGTGGACACAAGCCTTGTGTGTGGTTCCTTATTTGTGGCAGGCTGGAGGGAGATGCTGTTCTCATCCCCAGCATCCCTGGGACTTGGGGTTCCTCAGCTGCAGGCCACATAGGGTTGTGGTGGCTTTGGGGTGAGGTGCACGGCTCATGGAGACAGGAGGCCTGGGGTGCACGTCCGGCAGTACCAGTTGTCAGCTGTGGGACGTAGGGCAAGTTATGTAACCGAGCCCCAATTGCCTCCACTACAAAATGAGAATGAGAGCCTTGAAATCAGCACACAGAGGTGAGAATGAAGAGAAGGCCCTTGGAACAGTGACGGGCGTGTCAGCTCCACGGCTGCCACTCCTTGAAGTTGGAGTCTTCCAAATGCATGAGCTTCTGGGGTTTGGAGACTTAGGACCTTCAGGAGACCATCTGCCTGGTCCTGCCTGCAGAGCCTTCCTGGACAGGCCTCCTCATAGGCACTGGTCCATTAAGGACCGTCCTTCTTTTGGCCACTTGGTATCTGCGCAGTGCTATGACATTCTAGAAGGTAGATTTTCAGAGCCAGTATTAGTTTGGGCTGCGCTCGAGTTGTTCCACCCCTGAGCTTTCTGCCTGCTGGAAATTGGCGTTACACGTGGACAGCCTCCGTGGAGCTGGCTGGAGGGTCTCTAAAGACAGGAGCTGGCTGGACGGTCTCTAAAGGCAGGGGTCCCTGAGCATTTTCTACGTGAGAAGTACGTATGACATGCAGGAAACATGGGGGCCCACAAACGTGGCTAACACGTGACTTTATAACCTAGCAGGGGCAACGAGGACAGGGGACCCATAACTGACCTCACTGACCTCACTGTGTGCTGGGGGAGAAACAGCCCTCGGAGGGAGAGTGGGAGGTGGGAGAGTGGAGGGTGGTTAGGGCATGGGGAAGGGATCAGGAGGGATGTCACGGGTGAGTCATAACCGGCCAGGGCTCACCAGGGACAGGACGATGACCTTCTGACAGGCGTTTCCCTTGAAATCCGCTTCCCTCTACTCCATCCAGGCTAGAGGGAACTTTGGCTAGAAGACAGCAAAATGATGTATCCAAGCCCTGCCGCTGGGGGAGGATAATTCGTAGGGTTACAAATACACCTGAGATGGGAAATGCCTGTTTTCAGCTGTGAGCAGGGAGGAGACTTGGATTCCTTTCTGGTCACTGGGGTCCTCTCCCAGCTCTGGACTGAGAAACTGGGCTGCCAGTTTGCCTTGTAAGGGCTGAGTGATGTGGTGGGTCTGGTACACCTCGCACCTGACAGAAATTGACCCACAGTGGATGTCTGTGAGTGAGTGTGTGACCACATCCAGGGAGCCAGGTTCCCGTACTGAGTGTGCTCACTCAAACCAGGGGCCCCACGACTGGCTGGCGCTGCCTTGGACACCGCTGCCATGTCAGAGTTCCTTATGGTGACACCCTGTGGAAAGAGGTTGCCTCCTAAGCAATCTGGAAAGATAGGCAAAGAAAGAAATACACGGAGTGGGGACGAGGGGGGTCCTCGGCCCCTGTGGTCTCTGCTGTGGATCCTGGGATGACGGCAATAACTACAGACCCTACCCGTTACCTTTATGAGAAAGGGTTTTGCTTTTGCAAAAGTTATAACCTTCTCGTGCCTACCACTCCACTCTCTTTTAACCTGGGACACAACGGGCGACTGGACACGAGTCCACCAGATCCAGGGAACCAGCCTGACCACTCTCTCCATCCTCCCCGGCCCCACCTGCCTTAGACACACTCTGAGGCACCTTCAGTGCTGGAAAACCGACAGAGCGTGCTTCTCCCTTTTCACATCTACTTACTTTTTACTAATTTTTCTTACTATTATAAACTTAGTTTGAAAAATTAGAAACAAAGCTGAATAGTAAGAAAGAAATGGGACTCCCTCAGGGAGCACCAGGGCAGAGTCGTTGCTGTCTGTCCTTCCCAGATCTTTTCTGCGTACTGGTTTTCAGTTTTTATTGTAGATAAAGTGGGATTATACTTCACATACCATTTTATAAGCAGCCACTTAAGTTAATATATTTGTCTAGACCAGTGTTTTTCACCCTTTTTTATCTCACAGTACACTTGAACCTATAGTTAAATTTCTGCAGCACACTTAAATTATGTTGACAAAAAAAAAAGGAGTGAAAAAAGGAATATACTTATTGTGCTTTGAACCTCTTTCGAAAATCACTTAACTAAGGATCTTTAAAAAATTTTGTGGTGCACCTAAGATCCTCTCGTGGCACACCGGTTGAAAGTCACTGGTCTTTACCTGTTTTGATGGCTGGAAAAACAATCCCATGACTCTGTTATGATTTATTTATTTAACCAAGTTCTGCCAGTGGAAATTTAGATGGTTGCTGATTTTTTTTCTGTCTCTCTCTTAATGTGGGTTCTGGGTTCCTTGCCTTTGGCTCCTAGAGGGTGATGGAGTTCCCCGGGAGTGGCAGTCACAAATTCAGTGGCTTGACATGACGTGGACTGTGAGTGGCGGCCTCGACCTGGGACACAGACACATGCCTTTCTATTGCAGGTGGGGATACGAGAAAGATGAGAGCTGTGTCCCTTTTTCCTGAGAGTAGGTGCGTGTACCTGGGCACATCCATGCGCGGGCACAGAGATTTAGAGGGCGTTCAATCGGTTCTTCACTCTAAAGCTTCCAGTGATTCAATCCAGCCCACCCAGTCCCAGGGAAGGAGGTGGATATCTGCGTGTTGCATCCCAGTATAATTGGCTGTTCGAGGTCAGCCAATGGGTCTTTACTGCCCCAACCCTCAGGAGGTCCCCACATGGGTGTTAAACGTTCTCATGCACCATTTTTTTTCTTTTTTCAGACAGGGTCTCAAGCTGTCACCCTGCGTAGAATGCCGTGGCGTCACAGCTCACAGCAACTTCAATCTGTTGGGCTCAAGCCATTCTCTTGCCTCAGCCTCCCAAGTAGCTGGGACTAGAGGCACCAGCCACAGCACCCAGCTGTTTTTTGTTGCAGTTGTCATTGTTGGTTAGCTGGCCTGGGCCGGGCTTGAATCCACCAACTTCAGTGTATGTGGCTGGTGCCGTAACCACTGTACTACAGGCGCCGAGCCAAAACCAGAACAAATGCACCATTTTGGATGAGTGCAGGGCATCCCGTCAGGAAGCCCTTCCAGGCAGCCTCCACACCCCACACCACCTCTGTCCTCTGGGCCCCTCCCTCTCTTCCTCCATCTGCATTATTCCTCCAGGCCACGCTCTTTTCTTCAGGAATTAAAGACATCACTCTCTCCTGGGGCCGTCAAATCTTCTTGACCTCTGATTCGAGCTGTTGACTGTTCTCTCCTCTGCCAATGTCAGCACCAGAGGGAAATATCAGTGAGGGCAGAGGAAGAGGGTGTCAGGGTGAGTCTGAGTCTGAGTCACAATCTGATCTTGTTTCGTTTTCTGGCTTGTTATTAATTAGTTGTCCATCTATCCATCCCTTGTGCTTTCATCCACTTGTCCATCTGTATTTTTCTGTCTAAACCAGTGGTTCTCAACCTTCCAGTGCCGCGAACCTTTAATACAGCTCCTCAGGTTGTGATAGCAATGAAAATAATTTTATGGTTGGGGGTCACCACAACATGAGGAACTGTATTAAAGGGTCACGGCAATAGGAAGGTTGAAAACCACTGATCTAAACATTCCTCTCTGAGGCCAGACGGTGGCTCACGCCTGTAATCCCAGCACTCTGGGAGGCTGAGGTGGGAGGATCCCTTGAGCTCAGGAGTTCAAGACCAGCCTGAGCAAGAGCAAGGCCCATCTCTGCTAAAAATAGGAAAAAACTAGCTAGGCACTGTGGAGGCACCTGTATTTGAGCTATTCGGGAGGCTGAGGAGGGACCGCTTGAGCCCAGGAGTCCGAGGTTGCTGTGAGCTATGATGACACCACAGCCCTTTTACCCAGGGTGACAGAGTGAGTCTCTATCTCAAGAAAACCCCCAAATAAAACAAAAAACCCCCCATTCATCTCCGGTATGTGGAACAGTGTCTAGAATAGAGCAGTACCTCAATAAATATTTGTTGAGTGGAATGAATGAACAAATATGAAATAAATATGAATAAATATGAAATAAATAAAAATGAATAACAGAAAGGTTAATGGTTTTGAACTTAGAGAATTTATTTCTTGCCAACGTCTGCAGTGGGTCTACCTATGAGATTCACGTCACCCCTACTGGCATAACTTTTATAACTGGTTCTGCTTCAAGGCTTCCTAAACTTGCAGAGATCTCTTCTCTAATGGAGTTACCCTTGGGAGGTCTAACTCCATTAGAGTTAGATGGAGTTAACTCCATCTAGCCCGTGCCCCACTCACTGAGCTACATGTGCCACCCCGAGATTGCATAAAATTTTTGCAATTTTTTGCATAATTTCTCCTAAAATTTCTCCTAAATTTTCTCCTAAAATTTCTCCATAATTTCTCCTAAAATTTTTTGCATAAAATTTTTGCAATTTCAAACATCCAGAAACAAATACAAGAAGAAATAAGTAATACCCTTAGAAGTAAAATATAAAACTTTATGAAAGGGTATAAAAAGTCTTGAATAAATAAAGACTATATTGTGTTCGTGGATGAAAAAATAATATTGTA
>CAUYTI010087066.1:0-38325 GCA_963575145.1 Galago senegalensis
TCTCTTGCCTCCGCCTCCCAAGTAGCTGGGACCACAGGCACCCGCCACAACGCCCGGCTATTTTTTTGGTTGCAGCCGTCATTGTTGTTTGGCGGGTCCGGGCTGGGGATTCGAACCCGCCACCTTAGGTGTACGTGGCTGGCGCCTTAACCGGTTGAGCTATAGGCGCCGAGCCTATTTTTTCTTTTTTAAAAATTTCTTTCACTTAGACTCAGAAACTTAGATGATATTTAAGAATGTAAAGACATCATGAGTTCAAAACTGTTGCTGTGCATGGTGTGCTCTGAGCTGTGGAGGCAAGTTGTAATATTTGAGACTGCTTTGGCCAGAACAGGTAGCTCAAGAATCAATCGGGGACCAAATATCTCTTGAAATTATCTGTGTTCCTGCCTCTGGCAGACCCTCCTCAATG
The DNA here is from genome assembly GCA_963575145.1 of Galago senegalensis. Lineage (NCBI taxonomy): Eukaryota > Metazoa > Chordata > Mammalia > Primates > Galagidae > Galago > Galago senegalensis. The sequence goes on from CAUYTI010087066.1 coordinate 413, forward strand.
CTGATCTACTAAGATTAAGGATTAATTTGGATCAGTACACTCTGAAGGAGGACACAAGAGAGCAAAGTGCTTGATTTTATTACACCTGTTTAGGAAACTCAGAAGCCTAGTTTTACAAACTTACAGATACCCATTGTGTTGTGGGAAAAATGTCCTCTCTAGCCTTGCTCCTCAGAAGTATGGTCCACCAACCAGTGATATCAGCATCATCTGTCACTTGTCGAAGATGCAAATTCATGATTCCTCACCCCAGACTAAGTTAGAATATACATTTTAAGAAGATCCCTAATTTTTATGCACATTAGTTTGTGAAGAACATTCTCTAATAGGAAAACTTTATAATCTCAAGTCTAAAATTCAAAAGGGCTTCTAATTTCCAGATGGTCAGCAGGTTATTTGGATCAATTCTCCTACAGAAAAGAACTAAAAATGTGGATAAGATATATCATCATAAAACCATTAAAGAGATATTAAGACAGCAAGAAGCCAGCACATCAGAAATGAAAAGAACATTCATTCAGAAAGGTAAGCCTGAATTAGAGATGTTTTTGTCCAAGGTCATTTGCTAAATCCAGAAAATCAGAATCCAAGTTTGACAGATTCTCAGGGTGAGAGATAAAGAATTAAAAGCTGGAAGTGGAAAACCTCTTGGGTCTGAAATTCTCAGGCCTTGAATTTAGTAATATTCCAGGTGCCTGGAAAAAGACAAATACAGGCTTGGTGCCTGTAGCACAGTGGTTATGGCATCAGCCACATACACGGAGGCTGGCAGGTTTGAACCCAACCTGAGCCAGCTAAACAACAATGACAACTGCAACAAAAAATAGCTGGGCACTGTGGCAGGCACCTGTAGTCCCAGCTACTTGGGAGGCTGAGGCAAGAGAATCGTTTAAGCCCAAGAGGTGGTGGTTGCTGTGAGCTGTGGTGCCACAGCGCTCTACCCAGGTGACATGGTAAGAGTCTGTCTCACCAAAAAAAAAAAAAAAAAAAAGAAAGAAATAAAATAAAATAAAAAACAAATACAATTACTCTTTGAGGAAGTTATCTTTATCATGGGCAGCAAATTATTCCTACAAGTAATTTTTAAATACAATGACCAGCACTATCACAGATAACTATAGGCTGCCAAGGAAACTAGGCTTTCTGAGTATGAATCAGACTATAAGATGGTTATATTGACTAACAAAATAAGAGCCTGACTTATTAGATACATCTTCAGGCAATAGGGATCCATCAAAAGTCATATAGAAAATTTGAAAAAGAACAACAGAACTTGTAGAAGTAATAAAACACAATAATTGAAATAAAACTGAAAAGGATAGATTTCGTAGCAGACTGTACATGGCAGAAGAGATATTAATGAATCATAAGATAGAAGAACTTTCCCAGAGTACAGAATAGAAAAATAAAAAGATGGAAAATTCAGGTGAAAGGGCAAGAGGCACAGAGTGAAAAACTCCAATATATGATTGGAACCCTGGAAAGAGAAGAGAAAAACAATGTAGCAGAGTTGATGTTTGAAGAAATAATGGCAGAGAATTTTCTAGAACTGATAAAAGATACCAATCTACAAATTAAAAAGCCACAATGGGCTTGGCACCTGTGGCTCAAGTGGCTAAGGCGCCAGCCACATACACCTAAGGTGGCAGGTTTGAATCCAGCCCGGGCCCACCAAACAACAATGATGGCTGCAGCCAAAAAAAAGCCAGGTGTTGTGGTGGGTGCCTGTGGTCCCAGCTGCTTGGGAGGCTAAGGCAGGAGATTCGCTTGAGCCCAGGAGTTGGAGGTTTCTGTGAGCTGTGATGCTACAGCACTCTACCCAGGGGGACAGCTTAAGGCTCTGTCTCAAAAAAGAAAAAAAGTCACAATGAATTCCATGCTGGATAAACAAAATAATCTACACTTAGATACGCCACTGTGAAACTTCAGAGCAACCACCCAAAAATGATAACTTTAGAAGTAGCCAGAGAGTGGCTCGGCTCCTGTGGCTCAAGCGGCTAAGGCGCCAGCCACATACACCTAAGGTGGTGGGTTCGAATCCAGCCCGGGCCCGCCAAACAACAATGATGGCTGCAACCAAAAAAATGGCCAGGCGTTGTGGCGGGTGCCTGTAGTCCCAGCTACTTGGGAGGCCGAGGCAGGAGACTCGCTTGAGCCCAGGAGTTGGAGGTTGCTGTGAGCTGTGATGCCATGGCACTCTACCCAGGGGGGACAGCTTGAGGCTCTGTCTCAAAAAAAAAAAAAAAAAGAAAAGAAGTAGCCAGAGAGGAAAACAGACATGAACAACAGCAGTAAGGCCGAGAGCTGACTTCTCCAAGCCACGACAGCAGCCAGCAGGTAACAGAGTTCAATAAGCTGACAGTAACTGCTAATTCAGATTCCTGCTCTCAGCACAAACATCTTTTAACAATAAAGACAAAATAAAGATAGTTTCATATAAAGACAGATGAGTTTGTCACAAAGACCCAAATCCCGAAAGATGTACTTCAGGTAGAAGAAAGATAACTCCGGTTGGAAAGTCTGGCACAGAAAGAAATTAGGAACAAATAAACTGGTCAATGGGTGAAAAATTGAACACTGACTACATTAGGTACTGATAATAATGCCCCATAGGGTTTAAAAACAGAATTAAAGTATATGACAATTATATATGAGTTGAGAGAGGAATAAATGGTATTAAAGAGAGGAAGGAGGGCAAACATATTGATTGATGTTAGATTTAGTTAACTAAGAATACATGTTGTAATTTCTTTTTCTTTCTTTTTTTTTTTTTGAGACAGAGTCTTACTATGTTGCCCTCAGTAGAGTGCCATGGTGTTATAGCTCATAGCAACCTCAAACTCTTGGGCCTAAGTGATCCTCTTGCCTCAACTTCCCAAGCAGCTGGGACTACAGGCATCCACCACAATGCTCGGCTATTTTTTTTTTTTTTTGTAATTGTCATTGTTGTTTGGCAGGCCTCAGTTGGGTTTGAACCCGCCAGCTCCAGTGTATGTGGCTGGTGACTGAGCTGCTGAGCTACAGGCGCTGAGCCCACATTGTAATTTCAAAGGTAAATTTAAAATAAATTGAAACAGTGCACGTAAGTTCCAAATGAAGAGTGTGGGGAATAGAATGCTAAAACATAATCAGTGTAAAAGAAGGCAAGATGTGAGAGAAAAAAAACAAAACAGTCAGAACAATTAGAAAGCATAAAACAAGATGGCAGACCTATTATTATGGAAAATTTAAATACTACAAAAATAAAAATCTTAGTGTAAAGAACCTCATGCACTCATCATCTTAATAATTTAGTTTCAGCTTGGTGCCTGTGGCTCAACCAGCTAAGGCGCCAGCCACGTACACCTAAGGTGGCCGGTTCAAATCCCCAGCTCGGGCCCGCCAAACAACAATGATGGCTGCAACCAAAAAATGGCCAGGCGTTGTGGCAGGCTCCTGTAGTCCCAGCTACTTGGGAGGCTGAGGCAGGAGACTCACTTGAGCCCAGGAGTTGGAGGGTACTGTGAGCGTGATGCCATGGCACTCTACCCAGGGGGATAGCTTGAGGCTCCGTCTCAAAAAAAAAAAAAAAAAAAAAAAAAGAACTCAAGAGCAGAAGGGAAAGATGAAGAAAGAAAGGAGAGCAACCTATTTGCTCTTTTTTAAAATTTTATTAGTGATAGAAATTGATTGAAGATGCCAATGATATAAAATTAAATAGGAAAGAACTGATATCATTGAATATGAAGAAATGTGAAGGTGAGCAGAGGGGATAAGAACTTCCCTATACACATCTGGTCCTGGTACCCTTGGGCGCCCCTTGGGCCTTTGTGTCCCCTTTATCCTCAAGTGGCCTGAGGACAGGCCATGGCTATAGAAAAAGTAGCCACTGTGCTTGCAAATTGAAGTACAGCAGCACTCAGAAACCAGAAGTGACTCCTCTCTGCTTAGCACCAAGCTGGTTCTGGGGCCTAGGACAAGCCCTGCCTCTGCAGTCTGGTTGAGCTGGAATGGATGGTGGAATGGTGAGCAGTCATGTCCTAAGGCATATGACTGGGCCTCAGTAGATCTGAATACACATAATGATCCCAGTGTCACAGGGAGAAATTTAGAATCCATCTGGATGCCAGTTCTGTCTGGAGGGTTTCGCCTGTCTCTTTTCTGTCTGGCAGGTGTGTACTCATTTTCTAAGACTCAAAGGCACTGCCTCTGAAGCCTTCACTGAATCCTCCAGGCAGAGCTTGGTCCTCTGAGGTCCCACAGTGCTCTGTGCCACTTTCCCACACTCATGCCATTTCTAAGCCATCACCTGCCTTGCCTTCTGCTTCCCCTTGCACTGTACACTTCCTGAGGTACAGGGTTTTTTCATATCTGCATCCTTTGCCCCAGTGGTGCAGACAATACGGTAGAAACACAGTGTTTGTTGCATCAATGAATAGACGAGAACATTGTGACAGCCTGTTTTTTTTGTTTGTTTGTTTGTTTGTTTTTTTGAGACATAGTCTCAGTCTTTTGCCTGGGGTTGAGTGCCGTGGCATCATAGCTCACAGTAACTTCAAACTCCTGGCTATCCTCTTGCCTCAGGCTCCCAAGTAGCTGGGACTACAGGCATGCACCATGACACCCAGCTAAGTTTTCTATTTTTCTCTTTTTTTAAATAGAGATGGTGTCCCTCTTGCTCAGGCTGGCCTCAAACCCCTGAGCTTAAGTGATCCACCTTCGTGGCCTCCCAGAATGCTAGGATTATAGGCATGAGCCACTGTGCCCTCTGCAACAGCCTTGATGGGAGTTTCTTGGGTGCATCCCAGGGGCCTCACGCCTTCATTTTTGCTGACAGCCCCTTGCAGAGGCCTCTGAGGTTTCCGCATTCTCTAGCTTGCTTTATGTCAGCCTTTGTCCCTTTTGGGCGGATTCCCTGAATCCTGCCACCCCTTCTCTCCTATTGGGCCTTGAGACTATGACACCCTCACGCTTTCCCAGAGTCTTCCTCTATTTGTATCACAATCCAGTAAGAAGTCAGGCTAACATGGAGACCCCAAGGAAAATGCTTTTCAGACTCTCACTGATGTGCACAGTATCCCACCCTTCCCCCTCAGTTTTTCTCAATACCTTAGCACTGTCTCCTGCAGGTCCTTCAAGTGACTATGGGCTGGTAAATGTTTAACAACTGGCTTGATGGGTGAGGGGAGGAGGAGTACTGAGTGGTGACATCTGCCAATTTCTGTGGTGTAAACACTTCCAGCATGGCCAGTCTCAAGCTACTGATGTGATGCCATTGAGTGCAGAGTGTGCAGAAGTGCAGGTAACACACATTTGTATGGTTTTCCCACTACACAGATGCAATAGAGGTAAATATGCTCAAGAACATGAAGGTTAAAAGGCGTAAAATGATTAGGAAGTGATGAGTTTATTCATTATCTTTGTTTTTAATATAATTTGTTTACTTATAAGTCTATAAAATTTAATTTTTAATAATGTCTGCATTTAAGAACTGGTGCACAAGTTCCTAAAAATTTAGCAATTGGCTCTTGCAAGCCTGTACAAGGAAGCACAAGCCAGCCCCACACACCATGACCAGGGAGCAATAGGATCCAGTGAATCCCATCTGGTGGCTAGTGGGTATTCTTCTGTCTCTTGCTTAGAAAGGATTTGGTGCCCTGGGGTATCATCTGGTTTGGGACTAGACTTGACAGTCTCCTGGTATCTTTAAACATGTCCCTCTGAATGAGTAGATTTTTAGTTTGTCTAAGTCCCCACAGAATAAAAAGGATAATTTACTGTTGTGTCTGCCCTGTTTTCATGGGACATGATTGAGTTGATTGTCTGAATCTGCCAGAGTTCTTCTTTCCCCCTTGCAGGTGTTGGTCTCAGGGCGAGTTGCCCTCCACACACCCAACTGGCCACCTGGGGCTGAGGCACGAGGTGGTTTCTGTGACAACAGAACCACAGCTGCTTCCATGATCCCCACAGTCTCCTCCTCATCTCCCTCTGCCTGCCCACTTCCTTCCCTCAGGACATAAAAGGCATAGGAAATTCCGCGGGCTGAGAGATAGTACTCTATTCCTTGCTCCAACTCTGGTAACCTCTGCCTGTTTTTTTGCTTTGTGTCAGCCTCTGCCTCTTTTAGCTGGATTCCCTGACTCCCACCTTCCCTTCCCTATCGTGTGGCCTTGAAGCTATGACAGCCTCATGCTTTCCCAGGGTGTCTCTCATTAACATAACACCCCAATGAACTGTGAACCCACAATACGAATAAAAATCCGTGTTAACCACAGTCTTTATCTCAGGGTCATCATCATGAATATGACCAACAATTTACCCCAATGCCCCACCCCATTCCCACTCCACAGCCACACCACCATCCCCTCCATCTGCACCAGCACCCACTTCCCCCCACCGTAGACACACCACCATCACTCCCACCACCCTAATACTTCCTTTACTGAAAACACATAATGAGAGAGAGGCCAGTAAGCCCCAAGGATTGCTGGCGTGGCTCACCCTGTCCCATGGCTGCAGGCTGCTCTGATCCACTTGACCACAGGAAATGCCTATCTTGAACTTTTGCTTCTGTGTTCTCTCTCTGAATATATTGTCCAGATAGAAAATGATGTAGGTATTTTTGTTGGCTTAAGAATCTGTAAATAGCCAAACCTCCCTGCACTCCTCCTGTGAGCCTGTGAGCATCCAGGCAGGTGTATTCTCTCCTACTCCCTCCCTTCTGATATCTCCTGGACCAGCTGCTGGGAGTAAGCCTCTGCATTTTATCTCTTACACCAGGAGGCCCACAGGGGGTGGGGGGTGGGGTATGCCTCGCAGATGTGGATAGCGGATGGGACCGGGGAAGATCCGCCTGGAGAAGCCCAGATGAAACTACAAAGCCTGGTGCTTCAGTGGCCTTGGGAGACCCTCAGAGATGTTGTCTGGACAAATCTCAAAGACTCTGGAAGAGATAATTCCACAAAGAGGAGGCCCATATCCATCTCCAAATCTTGAGCCCTAAACATACGATGGGCTGCAAGTTGTTAGATGCTCATGGCTGTTTTGATAATAGAAAGAATGTCTATGTCTGGAATTCATTTGTGTGAAAGAGATAAGGAGGCAGATTTGTTGATGAAAAATAAATATCCTAAGAGCAGAAGCCAGGGCCCCAGGTCTTCCAAGCCTACCTGGTCTTAGACACTCCACCAGAGGTTTGGAACTATCTTGAGACTCCAGCCTCTGTCTTCAATTTCTCCTATTTGGTCACTGATGAGACAAGACACAGAAAGAATCTCATATTTGGCCCTGTTTGGCCTTCTAAAGCCCAGCTATTATCTGGGCTTCTGAGACTGTGTCACCAGAAACATTCTTGGGGCAGCTAAACTTGCCTACACGTTTATGGGATGTCCATAGAAGGCTGTAAAACAAACTACAAAAGACATTGGCTGCCTGTTGACAGGGGCAACCTGGGGCTGACAGAAAGGTGATTTTTCTGCTGTATACCTTTTTATACTTTTAAAACTTTGAAGTATTACCCATTTGAAGGATCATATGTGTAATATAAAGAAATGAAACTATTGCCTTTCCACTCTGCCCCCAAGTCTCCATAAGAGGAAAGAAACTAGTTTTTCATTATTTGAAGATAATATAATTTTTTTAACCAATAAAGTGGTAATTCACTAAAAATGATTATAAAAGATAATGTAATTGAGTATGCTGGTTAGTACCAGAATTATAGAAGCCAATAGTTTTCATACCTACAATCAATAATCAGTTAGAAAATGTAACTTCTAGGCTTGGTGCCTGTGGCTCAAGTGGCTAAGGTGGCGGGTTCGAATCCAGCCCCGCCTGCCAAACAACAATGACAGCTACAACTAAAAAATAGCCAGGCGTTGTGGTGGGCGCCTGTGGTCCCAGCTACTTGGGAGGCAGAAGCAGGAGACTCTTTTGAGCCAGGAGTTGGAGGTTGCTGTGAGCTGTGATGTCATGGCACTCTACCCAGGGGGACAACTTGAGGCTCTGTCTCAAAAAAAAAAAAAAAAAAAAAAAAAAAGAAAGAAAGAAAGAAAATGTAACTTATTATACAATAGTTAAGAAGAACAACAAAAGGTAAAATACATAGACATATGTGTGAAATGTTCAAAGGCTGTTGTGAAAAACTTGAAGCTCTGTTGAGGAATACAAAATATAACTTGAGCAAATAAAAAGGCTGATCAGGCTCAGTGCCTGTAGATCAGTAGTTAGGGTGCCAGCCACATGCACCGGGGCTGGTGGATTCCAACCTGGCCTGGGCCTGCTAAACAACAATGACAACAACAGCAAAATAGCCGAGCATTATGGCTGGTGCCTGTAGTCCCAGCCTATTTGGGAGGCTGAGGCAAAAGAATTGCTTAAGCCCAAGAGTTTGAGGTTGCTGTGACATAGTAAGACTCTACCGAGGGTGACATAGTGAGACTCTGTCTCAAAGGAAAAAAAAAAGGCTGAGCATCATCTTGGGTAGAATGACTCAATACATAAAGATGTCAATTCTTTGTAAGTCGATCTTAAATTTAATTCATTTCTAATAAAAACACCAAGGAGGTCTTCTTTTGAAACTAAATAAACTGGTTATAAGTTTCAAAAGGAAATTTCTAAGACAATAAGGATTTATGATCAGGCTTCCTATGTATTATTAATAAAATATAATATGACTACTGTACTTGAAAAAGTCTGTAGACCAAAACATACATTAAATATACGCTGAATGTGGCACTTCAAATCAGTGGGGAAAATAAGGATTCATCAGTAAATGGTTCTGGAAAGAGTAGCTTGCCAAAATGTAGTTGGCTTCTTACCTTATACCACATACCCAATAGGTTCCAGATGAATCAGAACTCTACATGTAAAAAATTAAATCCTTAAAGTACTAGAAGAAAAGATGACATTTATTTTTAAGTCAGCTTGAGAAAACCTTTTAAAATGTTATGCAAAATCCAGAAGGCACAAAGAAAATATTGAGAAATTTGACTCTTTTTTTTTTTTTAAATGAAAACCCCACAAAGTTAGAAGATAAGCAACAAATTGTGAAAAGTGTTTGAAACTTATATCATAAAGAGTTAGCTTCCTTAATATAAAAGAGGCCTACAAATCAGTAAGAAAAGAATAACGAGGCTCGGCGCCTGTGGCTCAAGCGGCTAAGGCGCCAGCCATGTACACCTAAGGTGGCGGGTTCGAATCCCCAGCCCAGGCCCGCCAAACAATGATGATGGCTGCAACCAAAAAATGGTCAGGCGTTGTGGCGGGTGCCTGTAGTCCAAGCTACTTGGGAGGCAGAGTCAGGAGACTTGCTTGAGCCCAGGAGTTGGAGGTTGCTGCGAGTGTGATGCCATGGCACTCTACCCAGGGGGATAGCTTGAGGCTCCGTCTCAAAAAAAAAAAAAGAAAAGAAAAGAAAAGAATAACAAACCAATAGAAAATGTGTAAAGGATATGATGGATAATTCACAGAAAATGAAATACAAGTGTCTCTCAAATGCATGAAAAGATAGATGTCTGACCTCACTAAAATTGCAAAATTAAACTACCCTGATACATCATTTTTTTTCACCTGTCAGATTGGCAAGATAAAAGAGTTTGACAACTGTAGCAGCCCGAATAACCTATGGCTAGGAGGAGTGAGAGTTATAGGAAATACCTGTAATGGAACACCTTGGTGAAAAGGGCATGGAGAGAGATTTGGTTCTAACTAGCATGAGAGAGCTCGCGAGATGAGAGCATTGGTGAATTGGCAGTCTCTACACCTGTGGTGTTGAGAGGCATGAGCTCAGCCTTATATTAGGCTGGAGGAGAAGGTAATTAAAAAAGGCGCACGTATTCTATTGCGGATCCACTTACTCTGACTCTGTCTCCGCTCCTGCCTGCAGAAAGCCAGCATGGTGTCTCTCTGCTGAAGATTACCAAGCTCTGCTAAAGACTAAGATCTATCTGTTCTAAGAAGACTGCTTTACTCTCTCTAAGATACTCTGTCTCTCTCTCCAGCTAAAGCCCTCAAGCACCTAAGAGAAACTGTTCCTGAGCAAGGTAGCTTAGTGGTCCACATCCAGAACCTACCTAAGCTGGGCCCGAGACCTGGCCAGTCCTGGGCCCTGAAAAGTGGTGTCAGAAGCAGATCCTGACAGACAACATTGTGAGTTAGTGGTGGTTTGGGGAAATATTCTTACATTGTGCTGGTAGGAGTGTAAATTGATGCAGGCTTTATGGAGAAAGTATTAGTAAGCTTGGGCTGTTATAACAAGATATAACAGGGCTGGACGCAGTGACTCACGCCTGTAATCCCAGCACTCTAGGAGGCCAAGGTGGGTGGATTGCTTGAGCTCAGGAGTTGGAGACCAGCCTGAGCAAGAGAGCAAGAGCAAGACCCTGTCTTTAAATACAGCTGAGCATAGTGATGGGCGCCTATAGTCCCAGCTACTCAGGAGGCTGAGGCAAGACGATTGCTTGAGCCCAAGAGACTGAGGTTACTATGAGCTATGATGCCACAGCACTCTAACCAGGGTGACAAAGTGAGACTGTCCCAGAAAAGAAAAAAAAAAAAACCCAACAAGATATAACAGATTGGATGGCTTAAACAACAGACATTTATTTTTTCACAGTTCTGGAAGCTTGAAGTCCAAGATTGGTACCGAGCTTGAAGGCCTGATGTCTGGTAAGGACTCTCTTCCTGGCTTGCAGATGGCCACATTCTGGTCTTGCTCTCACTCAGGCTTATCTCCAACCCCTGAGCTCAAGCACCACTCACCTTGGCCTCCCAGAGTACTGTGTCCTTACAAGGCCTCTTCTCTGCATATAGTTGGAAGGAAAGAGATCCCTGGTGTCTTTTCCTCTTCTGAAGACACCATTACTAATGGACTAAGGCCCACTCTTATGACCTCATTTAACCTTTATCACCTTCATATAGGTCCTATCCCCAAATATTGTCACGTTGAGGGTTAGGGCTTCAACATACGAGTTTTGGGGAAAGACACAATTCCGTCCATAACAGAGCGAAATTAAGTTGTACTAACAAAACTTTAAATGTCCATTTATACTTTCGATTTGGTCATTCTACTTCTACATATTTATCACACAAATAACCAAACAGGTATAAAATAAAATGTATACACGTGTATTTCATGCATCATTTATAATAGCTAAAGATTGGAAACTACCTAAATACCTGTAAATAAGGTAGTGGATAGATTATGAGACATGAATTCAACACTATACTTTATGTATGGAATGAAGTAGCTCCATAAAAACTGATGTGAAACAATCTCCAAGGTGTATTTTCAAATGTAATGAACAAGGTAGAGAAAGACTAGTGTGAGCAGTATGCTACCTTTATATAAAGGATGTGTAAGGGGACAATATATAAATACATGAATTTGCCTGTATTTACATAAAATGTTTCTGGAAAGCTACTTCCGAATAGAAATTCAATGCCTAGGGCTGATGCTTTTTCTATCCTTTGATATATTTGTGCTATGAGCATATACAAATTTCTGTGTCAATATAAACAAAAACTTTTAAGGGAAAGAAGAAGCCGCTGAAAGAATTATTTTTACCGTATACGCCTCCTACTTGGGAATGCAATGGGAAAGTCATGGGTTGGTTTTCCTTTGGGGAGTTTATTTTACTTCTCTTTCCTGGTAATTCCCATATGAGCGCTTCAAAGATCCAGTCTCTGGCAGTATTACATTGTAGCTGGGGCACTTTTAGGGGAGCCCATGATAAGACAGGTACTGCTCTGCTTTGGGTGAGCTGGGGAAAGGTAAGTGGAAGATGTGAGGAGGATGCAGGGAAGGATGACCAAAAGGTCTGTCTGTTTGATTCCCAAGGCACCCACACCTTTCAACCCCCTAGTCTCTGGCCAAAACCCAGCTTCTTAGCTGGTGTGTGCCCAAGAAGGATTTCATTCATTTGTGAAACAAATATTTATTGAGTACCATCTTGCACCAGGAACTGTGTTAGGTACTGGCAACACAGTGGTAAATTACAAATGTCCCTTCCAGCTGAGGTGCTTGTAGTCCAGCAGGGGGAGGCTTGCACGATTAGTTTGCCCGCTATTGTGATATCTGCTATTAAGGAGAAGTTCTCAGCTCCTGGGCATAGGTGTGGAAGTTGGGGTGGGCTTCCCTGAGAAAGTGATAGTTAAGCTGAGAAACTGGGAGGATAAATAGGAGTTAGCAAGGCAATGGGGCACGGGGCGCGGTGGGAGGAGAGAGGACAGGGTGTGTAAGCAGGGGCCCTAAGGCAGGCAGCAGGGGAAAGCAGGCCGAGGGTCTGCATCCCAGACAAAGGCCACCATTGATTTTGGATTTTATCCTCAGAGTAAAATGGGAAGCTATTGAATGATATTTTAAGCAAGAGAGTAACACAATCAGGTTTGCATTTTAAAAATACCAAACTAGTTAAAATAGGAAAAATGATTTAGAGGGGAGCACTTGACACTGACTGGTACTTTTCCATCTGGGTGTTTGCTGATTCATAGCAGGCAGATAAGAGCCTGAGAAGCTCAGGGGACCTTCTGGCACCCTCACAGGGTTATCAAGGATGCCCCAGGTTTCTGGCTGGGGCTCCAGAATGGTTGTGTCTCAGGAGTAAAGGTAAACAGGAAATAGACTGAAACCCCGTTATAAATCACCCTCGATTATGGTGTCCCTAGCCAAAGTAACTACCAGAAACAAAATTCTCTGGAGCATTTTCTCTTTCTCACATCTCACAGATTCATTCATTATCCCAGCTCACATATTCCCAGAACAACCTTGCCATGCCAGGCACGTGGCCTGCCTCCCCTCAGGAAGCTCCTTGCTCTGGTATTGTCTGGATCCAAGTCCCATCCTACAGTGGAGGAAAGCTGGGTGGGTCTGAAATCAGCACTTTGCAGTCAAATTACTTTCATTTGTACTCCTAAAAAAGCAGCAAGCCCAAAGCTGGCACCAGGTAACTCCTAGATCCTGGACAGCTGGATGTCAGGGACAGGGAGGGAGGCAGTACCGGCTGCCCCCTGGTTGCTTTGCCTGCCAGTCAGTGGGCAGATGGTGAGGGAGAAAAACTGTACAGTGGGTCTTAAGGTCCAGAGACCAAAGGAGAAGGAGGAACTGAGAAATAAAGTCTGCCTCCTGCTGCTGCCTGACTCTTCCTTCCACACTAGAGCCCTAGCCTCTCTAGTTACTGCCTCTTCCTTGTGCTAGCAAAGACTCCTCTAGGACCAAATACCTCCAGGAACACTGGGCAACATGGTGTGATGGGAATTTGATTCAGATAGATCTTGGTATGTGGTTTTTTTTTTTTTTTGAAATAGAGTCTTACTCTGTCATCCAGGCTAGAGTGCCATGGTGTCAGCCTAGCTTACAGCAACCTCAAACTCTTAGGTTCAAGGAATCCTCCTGCCTCAGCCTCCTGAGTAGTTGGGACTACTCCACAACATTCAGCTAATTTTTTCTAGTTTTAGTGGAGACAGGGTCTTGCTCTTGCTTAGGCTGGTCTGGAACTCCTGAGCTCAAGCCATCCTTCTGCCTCAGCTTCCTAGAGAGCTAGGATTACAGACATAAGCCATCGTGCCTGGCCTATATTAAACTTGTCTCTGTAGGATGTTTCTCTCCATAGTGTTTTCCTTAAATTATTTCTGATTATCAGATAATATTTACAGGATGAAATAATTTTAGGTTACTTCTAGTTCCCTGCCACCAGCTCCTGGTCATTCTCTAACAGGACTATTTATCCACTATGTAATTCCCACCCAACCCTTTCTCTCCCTCTGACTAACCACACTTACCCTTTTGTTTAAACAGAATGGAAGTCTTTAGTTTCCTTATTTAATGTGTGTGCATTTAATAGGACAGCTATCTCAGTTACATAGACAATGCCTGGAGAGCAGGTGTGTGGTGCCTTTCTTTAGGCAGAACTGTGCACAGTGCCAGGAGAAAGCAAGTGTGTCCAAGAGGAGATAATGATCAGAGCTTCTTTGCTGTTTATTAGGACCCAGAAAGACCTTCTCCACCAAAAATCTAGCATTATCCAGCCAGCTTTTCCTCTTGAACCCCAGCCAACCCAAGGCCATCTAGGACCACAACCAGGATGCACTGGTGGACTTTAAGTGAAGGGGCTGGTATTGTTAGGACTGGGGGACCTCTTAAATGTGATATTGGAGAGGCCTCAAGGGAAGGCCAACAGTGAAATTTATGTATTTCCAGGCTTTTTGCCCAGACACAAAGATAATAGGTAGTATCACCTACAGAGGTCTTTGGATCATAGCCCATACACCATCTATAAGTATCTTATTCATCTGTTGACATGTCCATTGTCTGTCTCCTCTGGCCCCACAAATGTAAGTGCCATGAGGGCAGGGATTGTGCTTTATTTCCTGCCTTGTCTCCCTACACTCAGAACAGTGCCTGGCATATACTAGGCACTTAATAAATGTTTCCTGAATGAATGAATAGGTTCAGGCATTGAAACAATAGGACACTCCCAACATCTAGGAACAGGTGGAAGCTGCTGTAGAGAAAGTGATGATTGCACAGGACAAAGGAGATGAGAGCAAGGGCTGAAGTTTATTGGCACTAGGGAATAAGCTATTGCAACAACAAAACCACAAGGAGCTGCTCAGCTAATCTTCTTTCCTTGATATCTGAGGGCAGTAAGTCATGGATAAGTCCAACCAGTATTCTCTGATGTTGGTGCCAAATCACACTACTGGACAGGAAACCATAGAATCTCTGGACCCTGAAAAGTCCTGGGGAGTTGTGCAAATTACCCAGGAATCTATCCATTGTGGGCATCACTCCTGCTGCTCATACCCTGTGAAGCCTCTGTTGTGGTGGAGAATTGTATAGCTTGCATTTGAACTTGATCCTTTTCCTGAAGCTTAAAACCCACATATCCAGCTTGTTATCCCAGAATTTATAACCCAAAGTCTACATATACATTCCTGTAACCTTTGATGTCCTTAAACTTGTCACTTCTCAGATTAGCTTGGATTTGCCGTGGGCCACTCTTGAAGGGGACAGTCTTCAGAGTGATTTTGGCTCTGTGTTGGGGTTCGAGGACTCCAATGCTACAAGAGAGAATAGAGAATGTCAGGTAACAGTAGGCAGTTTGATAACCCCAAAGTTCTTTCCAAGTCAGTTTCCTGAGCAGAAGAGACAGCTTTCTGAATCTGGCTTCATCCCCCATGTCGGGAAGAAGAATAGTGCTAATCCCAGGATAACATGAGTGAGCGGGCTGGGCAGGCACTCCCAGCACTTACAGGACCCTCTGCTGTTTCTTGAAGAGGCCACTTCCTTCAACAGTCAGCACACAGTCTGAAACTTGCTCTGAGAGGGGGTTTGCAAATATCACCTGTATGGAAAGTGGCTGGTTCACAATGGCAGGTCCTAGAACCTAAACAGAGACACAGAGCAAAGGAGCAAGCAAAGAATTAGTCCTCATTCCCCAACTCACTGGACATTTGTGGAGGACACTGTTCTGTAGTGTGGCAGGGTAGGCCACTCCAAAATATACCACTTTGGCATAAGGATCATTTTGAGCTGAAGACAACTGAGACGCAGCAGATTTACACAGTGTCCATAAAGTTGTATGCAATTTACAACATTAAACTATTTTAAATTGCACATGAACTTTATGTCCACCCTGTATAATAAAAGCTCTCTGCTCTACCCCTATTTGCCTACAAGCAAGACATAAATTCACAGTTTCCCCCTTCCCTTCTCTCCTAGGAAGGACAAAAGTTAATCACTGAGACAACTTTAGACCTTTATGAGCAAACAAACATCACGAACTTGGCTTTCTCTGCCATGAGTTTCCTATATATTTGCCTTTCCACAATTTGCTATCCTTAGAAACTCAAGGTTCTTTTCCTTTCTATTATTTCTTCTCTAAAAATTTATTGTGCCTTTGCAAAATGCTATATACATATCAGCTCCAGTTCTAACCAAATCTGGTTGTTTCCCCACCAGGAGTCTCCTTGGGCTCACTCAGCAGGGTCTAGTTGTCTTGTAGGCCTTGGGGAGAAGCACTGGAAGGAAGGGTACCCTTTATTCAAAAGTCTCAAACAGAATGCCAGAGTAGGAGGGGACTTCAAGGGCCATCTAGTCTAAATCTCTCGTTGGATGGATCAAGAAGAAGAGATCGAGGGGCTGTCCCAGGATACGCAGTCAGAAAAGGGCAAATCAAATCTGAGATGACCTACAGGCAGGGCTTTTCCCTCATCCCAGGCCCCCCCATCTGGGCTCATATTCCTTATGTTGACAGGAATGTGAAGGAAAGCCCCCAGCAGGAGGGTCTCTTGTCATTGCCCATGACACCTACTCAAGGAATCATGGATGAGGCCTCTGGTGGTACAAGAAGATGAAGGCCTCAGATAGACCTTCCCCTTCTGGGCACCAGAAGAGTCAAAGGAAAAGGAGGGATGCTCTCCTGAGCAGGTCCAGGCTCCCCTCTCAGCAGGCTCTATTCCCTCCCAGCCAGATCCAAGGGGCTGCCCAGACCATTTGCAGGACTCTTGCCTACATTAATCGTGATCTCTGGATAAGATAAGGTGATGATCTTGTTCACCAGGACCTTCTCAGCACAGCTCTTCTCTTCAACTAGGGCACTGAGGCGGATCAGCTTGTCTGTTGACAGGTACTGGCTGTACTGGGAATAGGGGATTGTGCAGGAGTAGGTCTTTTCTAGGGAGAGAACACAATGATAAGGTGAGAGTAGCTGAGAAAATCAGCTGGGCCTGGGTCAGATATGGCAGACTCTTCCATAAAGAGGTAGGAGCCAACATGCCCTGAGTTCTGCTGAAGCAAGTACCAGCTTTTCAAATGAAGTAAGTGAGGTTGAAATAGACAAAATGGGTCACCCAAGGTCACTCCTCTGTAAATGGGTGAGTTGAGACTCCAAACTCAGGCTTTTCCCACTGGCTACTTTCCTTGGGGTAGTAAAGGAAGGAAGGGAAGAAGGAGGAGTAGAAGAAAGGAGCGGATGGGAAAAGAAGAGGGAGAGAGGGAAAGGAGGAGGAATCTGTGCTGGAGGGGACAGTAAGAGGAACGGTGTCCCAGGGTCTCCCCCACAACCCTGTTGGCTGGCTTGACCCCATCGTCATTGACCTAGCCGCCCCTGTGCACACAGTCTGTTGCATGTCCTCACCCAGAACCTTTACCTTCTTTAGGATAGAGTGTGATGAATGCTGTGTCCTGCCAGAATAGGGACAGTGGGCTGCCATCGTGCAGTAGAGACTGGGCACTCAGGTTCACTTTGAGGTCCTTGAACTGGGATGACATGTTGCGGGCCAGCAGGACGAATCTTATGTCCTGGCCCATGTTGGGTGGATCAAGCAGCTGGAATTTCAGGGAGACCTGGATAACATCACTGGGTTGAAGGGAGGGTGTATCCAGACTCCGAGGGTGGTCCTGGCTTGGCCATGTGGGCCTGGAAGGTTGGGTGCCTGCTCGTGTGGAGTCTTGGGACCTTATGGACTTCAGTTTCTGTAAAGCCTTCAGAAAGGCTTGCCTCTCCTGGGGGGAACCTGAGGGCAGAACACAACCCCAGTTGTGAGCCAGGCTGAGCCAGAGGGAATCCCTGGCTGAACACCACACCCTCAGAATCTTCATCTATAGCTTGGAACTTTCACTTCCAATAACAAGTACTCCCTCCCATTCACCACATGCTTTTGGAGAGTCAGACTCTCCTCAGCACTTCATACCTTTTACCCCCATATCAACTATGAGAGAGATGTGTTATTATTATTATTCCATATATAGATGAGGAAAGGACAAGGTCACACACCCTGCCCAAGTCACACAGCTGGCAAGGAGTAGAGTTGAGGTGGAAACTACATACGCTCAACTCTAACCCTATGCTGGTGACCGTGGACACTATACCCTGCCATCCTCAAGGGGAAGACAAAGGCCCACAAATGCAGAGAAATATATATACAATATTTTATTCTATATAATATATAATCTGATGTTATATATTATATAAATATCTATTATATAATTATATATTATATTATTATATAAGTTATCTATTATATGATTTTACTATATATCATATATATATATAAATAAATATCTTAAAGACAGCGGGGCATGGTATGATTTCTTCTTCCAGAATCAGATTATTGGTCAGGTGTACACTAATTCCTAGAAATTGAAAAACTGAGAAGCAAAGGGGAAAAATACATATATATATTTTTTATATAATATATGTATATACTTTTACATAATATATTATATATATGTATATATTTATATGTAATATATTATATATGTATATATATTCATATATATTCAGAGAATTAGCATTCCCAGAGTGGTCCAGGCCTCCCTGCTCAGTCTCAGAGTCACTGTGAGCAGGAATACTCCCCAGCATCCTAGAGACATGTGAATCAGATTCAGTGCATCTATGTCTCAACCCCTGATCCTGCCAGGCTGGGTGGCTGGAGACTGAACACTGCTGACCCAGGAGCCATACCTGAGCAACATAGTTAGGCCCACAGGAATTTTACCCCCCCCCCCCCCGCCAAGTTCATAGGGGACCCTGTGGGCCTCTGCTGCAAACCTATCAATGCCTTGTCCATATCCCTTTGGCACTTGCCACTTCAGTGCCCAAAGGTCCTGCTTTCAAATTATAGTCTCCGTGACTCTGTCTGAGACTTTCTCTGCCACCAGAGCAGACTCAGCCCATGAATGAGTGGGCCAGAGTGCTAGGGAATCTATAAATACTGAGAACAGCCTTCAGCCCATGCCGGACAGGAGTCACTGGACAGGCACCTTAGCCCCCTTGCCTCCTGGTGCCCTAAGTCTGCAGTGCTGTCTTCACTCATACCGAATCTGTGCTAAGTTTGCCAGATTTAGCAATAAAAATTCAGGGCCCTTTAATTTGATAAACAACAAATATTTGGGAGCATTATTGCCCTGTATTTCCCGGGCAACCCTACTCCCAGCAGGAGTAAGCTCCAGCTGTCCACAGGCTAACAGGCAAGGAGGCATGCACCAAGCTCACTTCCTCCCCTTCCCTGTCTCATGTCCACTTCCCTACCAGTATTTCCTGGACTGCCTCATAACTAAACCACTTGTATTTGAATCCTTGCCTCAGCTTCTGTTTCTGGGGCCAGAGTCGAGGGGGAGTGAGGGTTGATGGCCCTGCTGGGCTGTGTTCAATGCTTGTCTCCTACCCTTCCCAGGAGGGAAGTTCTGGAGACTCCTTGTGTCTGCCTCCAAAGTCCACATAGGCAAACCACAGGCACCCACTCACCTATGCTCCCAGCAATTTTTCAGCCCCCTGCCCTCCACCCACCTGGCCTCACTTCTGCTCAGATCCTCCCCGGCCAGATGTCAGCTCTGGCTCCTTACCCTGCTTCTGGGCTCTCAGGAACTGGATATTTTTTCTTGGCTCCCTTATCCCTAAACCTAATGGTTGGCCTTTCTCAATTTCCAAGAATTTGTGTATACCTGACCATGGGAGCCACCCCCTCCACCTGCTGTCTTGGTAAGAAGCTCCTGCCAGGGATCTCACCTCACCCTCTGGTCCTGCTGACCCCAGAGCAGTGGGACTAGGAGTGAGCATTTGGCCCTCCCTCAGCCTGGGTGCTGGCTGGTGATCTGGCCTATCTTCCAAACACTCAATGAAACACAATTAATTAAACAATGAGTTAAATGAAATCAATTAAATTAACTTCTTGGAGGCAGTTTACTAAATCCCTTGCTATCTATGGTGAAAGGCTGGTTTAGGGGGTAAACAGAGGCAAAGAATCCATATTCTGTTGGGGTGAAGCTTATGAAAGGCTCTTCAGTCAACATGTACGTCTCTGGGGTTCGCTGGTCTGCATGGCGTGGGGTGGTGATGGGTGTGAGCCAGTGAGGACACCCCAACTGGAGCCTTACAACTGAACAGCTGAGGAGGCGGTGGACCTGGGTCCTGCTTGCCTCTGCTCTGGTTTCCTGGGGTTGGAGAAGGTACCCACAGCCATGGGCTCTGAGTGGGGCTGGCCTAGGCCTACCTTCTCTGAACTTGTAGTTCTCCGTGATGTCATCCCGCTCGTCACTTTGGATGCTCTTCGTGCTGATGAAATTGCCCACAGAACTCGTGTCCCGGTGAAGTTTCTGCGCCTTTCCTCCATAGACGAGCCAGGACACGCAGTCAGCATTCACCATAGAAAACGTAAAGGGCGTGTCGTAGTTCAGGTCCACTTCTCCTTCTTTGATGGCTCTGACGGAGGCCGGGCCGCAGCAGTAGAGGCCTGAAGAACAACAGGGGATCCTCATTGCCCCGGGGCCAGGCAAAGGCAGGGGTCCTGGCCATGGGAGTGGGCACCGCCTTTCTTCAGGAGAGCCTCACCGTCGCTTGTCTCCTGAGGTGTGGCGTCCAGCACCTGCCAGCCTCCATATCCAGGAGGGAGGTCCTTTCGGGTCATCCAGCACTCATTCCAGACATGGTAATCCCTGCAGGAGAAGCCAGAGGAGTCAGGGGGGGAGCTGAGTGAGAAGAAGCAGGGGTGGGTGAGAAGTTCAGACTTGGCGCACTCTGTGGGTGAGTGATGACGGCTCTTGCTCCTGTGGGTCTCCATTCGCCTCCCAGGAAAGAGCTTCCCTTGGGTGACTCAGTTTGTGAACAGGCAGTGAAGGCTTCCGGAGTCAACTAAAGTTAAAAGTCCTTCACTCTCTCTCACAAAACAGTCACCCAGCCCTTTTCTATGTGTGTGGCTGACCTGCCAAGGCATTTGTGGGCTTTGTGGCCATAGGTAAATCCCTCCTATGGCCGGCCCAAAGGTGAGGGAGGCAGGGAGGTGACAAGAGGAAAACTCCAACCCAGAGCAGAGAGCTCATAAGATGTGAAGATTCTAAACCCCAAGCTGCTCTCTTCAGCTGTCTCTAGGCTAGAGACTGGCGAGAAGTGTAGGGGGAGAGCACGAGGGCAGCAGCCTCTTGGACACAGCCCTGCCCTCCATCCTGCTACAGGACTGGGCCCTGATTTGCAGTTCTAGAAATGAGAGGTTGTTTCTCACCAAATGGTGTCCTTCTTCTTATTCTCCAAAATCCTGCCCGTGTTGTCATAATACTCATCTATAATTAGGTTTCCGTCCGTGTCGTGACCGGAGTCAAAGTTGGTGATCACGCGGGTGGGGATCCCCAGGCATCTCATCACTGCAAAGAGGGCAGGAGAGCCACACGTGGGCTGTGGATCCAGGAACCACAGAGGGCCCTGGACCTACATGAATCACTCATTTGGAGTGTGTAGGACCAGGCAGGAGCTTTCTGGGGCATGGGAATGGTGACATTTCCAACCTCCTTCCCCACTTCCTGAGCTTATGGGAGAGATTCTTAACATTCTGTTAAGATGCTAGCTGCTCAGACAAGCACTGGCATGGCCAACAGACAGACTAGCATGTCGTGAGTTCTCCTGCTCATGCCAGCAGGGTGGGACAAGCATGCCTCTCCTTTGACAAGACTGAATTCTATTTCTGTCTGTGGTTAGGGTTATTGGTGGAGACCATCAGATGTTTAGGCAAAAAATACTATGGCTTGGATTCCCTTTTCTCCCTGTGTAAATTTTCTTAGAAGCCTCTTAATGAAAGCATCACGGATCAAGCCAAGGAAGGAAAGGAAACCATGTAACCAAAGCTTGGAAAAGTGAGAATCTATCTCTACCTGGTAGAGAAATTCTTGAAAGAAGGTAGAGTGTTGCCTTTATTCCTGAGGGTTCTATATTCCCTTTTCCAGCCAACTTCTTTTCTTTATCCTCTGCCATATTTGCCCCATTCTGTGTGCTTTTAAATACAGGAATATCCCCCAGCCCATCCTACTACTAAATGCCCTGAGGATCCCTGTCCCCTCTAGCAAGGATGCCCCCCCAATTTAATAATGCTAATAATAGTGTCTACCAGCCAGGGATAATGCTAAATATTTCACATTATCCTCAGGACACCTTGACACAGTAGCTGCTATTATAATCTCCTTTTTGAAAACAAAGAATCAGAGACTAACCAATGTCAGCGAGGGGCAGAGCTATCACTCAAGTCCAATTTCACCGCTAAGCCCACAGAAAATACTGAGTCCGCCTCTCAGTCATATGCATATAGTTCAATATTCTAGTATTTTCACCTAGATGTATATCCCAAGCATTTTCCTATGTTAACAGATATTTGCCCAAAACAAGATTTATAGTAGTCATTATTATTAGAAATTTAATTAGCTTTCAATTTTCCCCTATTGTCGATAATGCCATGATGAATATCTTTGTAGATCAATATTTCCCCCCATTTGGACTGATTCTAGGAGGTAAAAATGACTAAGTCAAAAAATATAGATATTTCTGGAGGTTCTTCACACACATTACTGTCATTTTAAAATAAATGTTGTTAAATTTTAGTTTAAACATGTAACTACTTATAGATTCTAGCTTAGGCTCCTTCTGACATTGCACTTAGGCACAAAGTCTCTTCAGGGTGGAGACGTGGCCTGGGAAAGGGAGGATAGAAGCCCAGAGGAAAGCCTGAGCTCTCCTCTGAGTGGCAGGTCTGAACAGGGACAGAGAAATAGGGCAAAAAGTTGTAGGCGGAGGTGACGCAGGACAGCCTCAGAGGGGAGGCTGAAGGTTGAAAAGCTGCCATGGAAGGAACCTGAAACAGGAGTGAGGCAAGACATGAGCATTGTGTGGGCACATGTATGCTAGAAGTACAGTTGGGAGGGTGGATGACTCTCATGGGAGCAAGAGGATGTGCCACAGAGGGCTGTGCAAGGAGAAAGAGTCGGGAGTAAGCCTCCGTTCATTCTTCATCCTCACAGATGAGTTCACGAATGGCCACTTGAAGCCTCAAGGCCAAGGCTAACTTCTGCTAAGCCTGGCTTGGTGGGCACTTTTCTGCCCTAACATAGGTAATTGGTCCGAAAGCACTTTGAAGTTCTCTATTAAGACCAGAGTATAAGACTTATACTGATTTGTTCATGATTCTGTCTTCCTGAGGGCAGGGACTGTGTACTATTCATCTTTATTATTATACAGCTGCTAACAATACAGGGCAAGGCCCATTTCGCATCTTTGCTGGATGGGTGAATGAATGATGTCTTGTGAATCTTTTGACCGTTCTGGTGACTTCCAGCGTCAGCTCAGTGCTATTCTAATGGATGTGTGCTACACTTTGGGTACTAAGCTCTGCTGTCTTTAGAGCATAAGCTTTGAATGGTGATGGACTTATACTGGTCTGTGCTCACTGTTTCCTCACCATGGCTTGTGAGAGGACTTGGATGGGGGGCAGATTGTTACAGCAGAACAGAATGAAGCTACAGAGCCAAGGTCAGCTTCAGTATCACATGGTGTCCAGATCCGTGTAGCCGGAGTCGTGCACATACCTGTTTTCGGGGGCCTGCTTTCTGTCCTTCTCGTTCTGCCCTCTCACAAAGTGCTCAACCTGTCTTTGGCTTTCTTTCTCTTCTCACTTCTATGCCCCAGACTCCTGAATCTTGCGCCTGTCTAGAGACTTCACTGTCACTAACCACATCCCCAGCTGAACTTGCGTCTTTAAGTCTTCCCAATCTTTCTTTCTAGTGAAGGATGTCATCATTGCCACAGGTGCCAGCAGGGTGCCTAGCCCTGCACAGGCACTATCCCCCTTGATTCTTTCCATAACCCTATGACTATCCCAACTTTAAAGATGAGACACCTGAAGTTTAGAGAAGTGAAAATCACGTGACAGAAGGAAACTGGGCAGGATTTAAACCCCCAGTTCTCTGTTCTCAAAGCTTCCCACGCTTTTAAGTACAGACCACACCACTGCAACATCACGAGGGCATCCCAGCCACACCTCAGTCTCAATGCTCCTTCCTCTCTGAAGTTGTCACTGGCTACTCCACACCACATTACTCCCATCTCATGCTCTCACATAATCCCAATCACTCGTGTCACACATTTTAGCACTGGATTAAGCACTCTATACTGTAATATATCTGACTTATCTTGTCTGCGAAATTATAAATCCCCCTCGAGTCGGGCTCATGTCAGATACTATTCTTACATTTCTTCATTCCTAGAACAATGCTGGGCTCACAGTAGGTGTTTGTTAAATTCCCGTTGAAGTAAAGTGTCTTTGACCTATACACAAGGTTTCTGCAGGCTATCAGTCCTGATAACTCCCAGTTCGATATCAGATTTAGGTGATTTGTCATTGACAATTTTATGGGATCTGAGTCCCTCACAGAAGAGAAACCCACATGGGACATGTGTGTTTGTGTATTTCCATACACACTCATGGAATGACAACTGGGCAAGGTCAGATAGGATCCCGGAGTTGGAAAAGGACTGCAGAGTTCCCAAGGTGTTTAACCACATACTGGGCATCAATAATTACATTCGTTCATTCAGCACTCATTTGGTGACAAGTGTCCAACCCTTGGACAAAAGACATCCCTACCCTCAGGAGTATAGCTTCACTTCTGACTGGTAGTGACACTGTCCTGATGGTGTGTTAAAACACTGAGTATGTTTAAAGATTGGCTGTGAAGTTCTTTTTCCCCCATTTTTTGTGAGAAAAAATCAGTAGAAAGTTAGTGTTCAATTTGTTGAAATTCATTCAGTCAGTTTCACTGCCACACCTACATGACTTCTCCTGCCTGAGGAACAGCTCCACCTCATAGGTAAAAGAAATTGTAATTGCATTAAGCTTCCAGATGATAAAAATATTGCCTCCTGCCCTCATCCTCCTGAGCCTTTAATTGTTGCTAACCATGACAGTCACATTGGCTATGCCATTGTGGGGTCATATTTGAACTATTTTCTCTCATCTGCAGTGGCAATGAAATGAAATCTTACTTGTTTTCTTAACAGTATCTTAAATATGCAAAGTATGTCATCTACTTTCCATGATTATCTCTAGTCTAGCCTGCCCTATAGCAAGGCCTTACCAAGACTAATTTTTGACAGGAGATGGGAAATTCAGAACTAAACCAAGGGCAGTGAATTCTGTCTGTTACTTAAGAAGCACTGTTTGTGGAATCATGGATAGCAACCTTTAGGGGGCCAATTGCAGAGTGTAGGACCTGGATCATGTATTAGACCAAGATAACAGCCCAGGGGATGGTATTGGGCAGTTTCTATAGGGCCGTGAGACCTGCTCTGTGGCTCTCTGGGAAATGTGTGAAGGCTACCAGGGTTGTCTTAACTGGAAAGAGAGGCCCTATTACAACGAGCACTCCTAGGATCTACTTTCTCCTGGTTTAGAGAAATCAGTCACTGGGACTGATAGAGAAAAGACAAAAACTCTGAGCCCCTTCTAGGAATGGACAATCAGAAAGCTGCTTTAAAAGGGGCGGCCTTTAGCCCAAATGTTTAAGTTGAATATTTCATGCTTTTATTTCCAACTTTCAGTTATAAAATACAAGGAACAGAAGCATGTGAAGATCAACAATACAATGAAAGCCTCAATTAAATTCAAAAGGTAGAGTTTTTCGGGACCAAAGCAAAGTCACATGTTAAAGCATTTCTCTAGATTGAAAGAGACACAAAGGACATTGTAACCAGGTGCAATGCTTGGTTTTAATTTAGATTCTGTTTTGGAAAAACTAACTATAAACACGAAAACTATACCCATACCCCTGCCACTTCGTGCCAGCAAAGGCCCAGCCCCCTCAGCCAAGTGTCCAGGTCAACATCCTATCCTCAGGAGTATAACTTCTAACTGGTGGTGACACTGTCCTGATGGTGTATTAAAGCACTGGTGGTGACACTGATGGTGTATTAAAAGCACTGGTGGTGACACTGATGCTGTATTAAAGCACTGGTGGTGACACTGTCCTGATGGTGTATTAAAGCCCTGAGTATGTTTAAAGACTGACCCTGATGTTCTTTTTATAGTGTAAGTTTTAAAGTAAACCTTTATCACTTTCAGGTGATAACTTGAAAGTATGTGTTCTTTAGGCTGGGCCTGGTGGCTCATGCCTGTAGTCCAAGCACTCTGGAAGGCTAAAGCAGGTGGATCCCTTGAGCTCAGGAGTTCAAGACCAGCCTGAGCAAAAGTGAGACCCCCGTCTCTACTAAAAATAGAAAAACTAGCCTGGTGTTGTGGTGGGTGCCTATAGTCCCAACTACTCAGAAAACTGAGGCAGGAGGATCTCCTCAGCCAAAGAATTTGAAGTTGCCATGAACTATGATGATGTTGCGGCACTCTACCAAGGGCAACAGAGTAACACTCTATCTCAAAAAAAAAAAAAAAAAGAAAGAAAAGAAAAGAAAAAGAAAGAAAGAAAGTGTATACCTTTGATATGTATGATGTGATGAGAATGGCACTCTAACTTTTTGGTCTTCTTCTCTAAAACACATAATTCTAGTCCAACCATGAGAAAAATATTATATAAATTCCAAAACTGAAGGACTTCCTAGAGGCAGCTTCCAGGCCACACATAGGAAAAAGAATCCGGAGCAGAGCTGAGCAGTTTTATTGGGTTGAGGAGGTGAGATCACAGTTCTGGGAAGCTAAAGTGGCTAGAATTTGCTGGGTGAGTAGTATGCAGGATAAAGAACTGAACCGAGTATTTCAGAGATTTGCAGAGAGGTCACTCATGTTTTGACTGAGGGGTGATCTATGAAAGCATGGGGATAAAATTCTAGGAGGCTGGACCAAGGGAGAAATTGATAAATTAATTAATTTTCTTAATTAATGCCGTGGCGTCATAGCTTACAGCAACCTCAAACTCTTGGGCTGAAGTGATCCTCCCTCTTGTGCTTCAGCCTCCCTAGTAGCTAGACTACAGGCACCTGCTGCAACGCCCAGCTATTTTTAAGGACAGGGTCCAGCCCAGTGCCTGTGGCTCAAGTGGCTAAGGCACCAGCCACATACACCTAAGGTGGCGGGTTTGAATCCAGCCTGGATTCAAAATAATAGCCAGGCGTTGTGGCAGGCGCCTGTGGTCCCAGCTACTTGGGAGGCGGAGGCAGAGGCAGGAGACTTGCTTGAGCCCAGGAGTTGGAGGTTGCTGTGAGCTGTGATGCCCTGGCACTCTACCCAGGAGGACAGCTTGAGGCTCTGTCTCCAAAAAAAAAAAGGACAGGGTCTCACACTTGTGCAGGCTGGTCTCAAACTCTTGAGCTTAAGCAATCTACCCATTTTGGCCTCCCAGAGTGCTAGGATTATAGGTATGAGCCACTGCACTCAGCCTAAATTCATTAATTTTTTAAAAAGAAGGTTCTGAAACAGATTGATCATTATAAGTGCCATGAGATAAGGAATATGATTTACACTAAACATTCCAAGGAAGAAAGAAGGAAAATAAAAGGAAAAAATATAGTGGAGTGTATGGGGAATTGAAGTTTGGGGAATACCTAGAAACAACTTTTAAACAAGACCCAGCTAAACCTGTGGAGCCCTGGAGGCAGAGATTAAAATAGTATGAGACTAATTATAATATAATAGCTAACATTTAGGTAAAAGTAATTATGTGCCAGACATCTTTCTAAATACTGGTCATACGTTAATCAACAACCATCTGAGGAAACATTCCATAAAATCTTGATGTCTCATAAATCAATGGAAAATAAAGGTACATTTGTATTTAAGCCAAGGAATTGCACAAAAGAAAGTTTGGACTGAGATCTAAAGAAAGGTTGAGGCAAAATACCACACCAAGGCCTTGGCTGAGGTTCTTCTTTGAGACTAAGAGCTCCGTGAAAACAATGAAAACAAGAGTTAATTGTACTGAAATGAAGTTGAGGTACTTAACAGAGACCACTACACAACTGAGTTAGAAAAAGTTCTTAGGCAAGGTGCAGTGGCTCCTGCCTATAATCCTAGCACTTTGAGAGGCCAAGATGGGAGATCACTTCATGCCAGGAGTTTGAGAACAACCTGGGCATCATAGTGAAACCCTGTCTTTAAAAAAAAATTTTTTTAATTATCTGGAAATGGCTTGGCACCTGTGACTCAAGCGGCTAAAGCGCCAACCACATACACCAGAGCTGGCGGGTTCGAATCCGGCCCGGGCCTGCCAAATAACAATGACAGCAGCAACCAAAAATAGCTGGGCATTATGACAGGTGCCTGTAGTCCCAGCTACTTGGGAGGTGGAGGCAGGAGAATTGCTTGAGCCCAGGAGTTGGAGGTTGCTGTGAGCTGTGATGCCATGGCACTCTACCCAGGGTTACAGCTTGAGGCTCTGTCTCAAAAAAAAAAAAATTATCTGGAAAGAAAAAACTTGATAACATCTACCTCAGAAATTTTCAAAAACCTTTTAAGCAGAGGACCCTAGATGCAAGTCGAGCATAAGTAGGATTCAGTGTATTGAAGACATACAAGTGGGACTTGGCACCTGTAGCATAGTGGTTACGGTGCCAGCCACATATACTGAGGCTGGTGGGTTTGAACCCAGCCTGGGTCAGCTAATGACAACTGTAACAACAACAACAACAAAATATCTGGGTATTGTGGCAGGCGCCTGTAGTCCCAGCTACTTGGGAGGCTAAGGCAAGAGAATCGTGTAAGCCCAAGTGTTTGAAGTTGCTGTGAGCTATGATGCCATAGCACTCTACCTGGGGCGACATAGTGAGACTCTGTCTCAAAAAATAGACATACAAGTGGGATTGCTCTGATTGAAGAGAGAGGCCCCATCCCCACCATGTAGTCTCCCAGCTCTCCACCATTTCTCACCTCCCCTCCCCACAGCTGCTCTTGGGACCCTATTTACAGAAGAGAGGATGATGCCCTAGACCTTCTCATAGTCACACATTGGTGCCTTCCAACCCTCAGCCCAAGTTATTGGTATCCCCACCCTAGCCTCCAGCTCCATGCAGGTATGGGCAAGAACAGACCAGGCATATTCCTTGGTTTTTTCTTCAGCAGCTTTCTTAAGATATAATTCACATCCATACAATTCATCCTTGTGAAGTGTTCAGTGGTTTATGATATAGTCTCTGATTGTGAAATAATTCCCACTATCTAATTCCAGGACATTTTCATCACCTCAAAATGAAACCCTGTATTCATTACCAGTCACTCCTGATTTATCCCCTCCCTACAGGCCTAAGCAACCACTATCTACTTTCTGTCTTTAGAAATATGTACAGACTCATACACTATATGGCTTTTTCACCCCTGGATTTGGGAGAGAGTTTTGCAGGAACTTAGGCAACAGAACATCACTGTCCCCTCTGTTCACTTGCTACAATGCGAGGCACCCTGGCTACTTCCCAGACCTCAGCCAGGGACTGAGGGTCCCAACCTTGTCAAGGAGTGAACAGTTGGAGAGGAAGAGCTCAATGACTGGAGCTTCGGGGTGACTGGCCCTGAGTGCAAGGGATTCCTCTGAAATTTCCAAGGAATAGCCAACTAAATTGGCTATCAAAAATCTTATAATTGTATCTTCAATCCACACAAAGCCTCCTATTTCTATGGGAAGCTGAAGTTAATATGTTGACAGTTTAAAAGGCAACACTGGGAGGCAGCTGCAGAAATGAGATCACACTTCAAAGTCAGACAAGAGTTACTAGGTCACTTTGTGCCTGTTTTCTTATCTGTAAAATGGCTGTAATGCTATCTACTTTGTAGGTGGTTGTGAGAATTAGAAATTGCTAAAGTGCTGAGTTCATTCCTGGAGCGCTTAGGGCGCTAGCCACGTACACCTGAGGTGGCAGGTTCAAATCCCCAGCCCGGACCCGCCAAACAACAATGACAGCTGCAACCAAAAAATGGCCTGGTGTTGTGGCGGGCGCCTGTGGTCCCAGCTACCTGGGAGGCAGAGGCAAGAGACTCGCTTGAGCCCAGAAGTTGGAGGTTGCTGTGAGCTGTAATGCCAAGGCACTCTACCCAGGGGGACAGCTTGAGGCTCTGTCTCAAAAAAAAAAAAAATGGCACCTGCTAGCAATGTTCACAGGGCAGTGGTTATAGTTAGAGCATGGCCTGCAGAGCTAGCTGGACTCCTGTGCGAGACAGGCTCTGCCCCTCAGTTTTCTTCTCTGTGAGATGGAGATAAGGATAGACCCTGCCTCACAAGGTCATTGAAAGGGTCAAACTGGACATTCCTAGCTAATATGGAATACTCACTATAGCCAGACACTATTCCAAGCACTCTCCATGTATGAACTTAATCTTTTCAATAACCGTATTGAGGTTATTGAGGTAGGTCCCATTATTTTCCCCATCATATGAGTGAGGAATTTGAGGCACAAATCAAGTGACCTACCCAAGGTTACTCTGCCAATTAATGGTAGTGCTGGTATTTAACCCCAAGCAGTCTACCTACAGAGGCTGCAGGCTTTACCACTACTCTAAGTTGTAAGGTAAACATTAAACACATAAAGCACAGTAAACATTAGCTACTGTGGCTGTGAAATAGTAGTAATAATTAAAAAAAAAACCACATGTTTTGGTGGCTGTATTGGGCTAAGGAATTTGGCTAAATCCTTAACTTTAACTTTGGTGGAAGACAGCAGCTGGGTCTTACCCATCTCTGTGTCTAAGAGTACTTAGAACACAGTGCCTGGCATAGAAAAGGACTCAATAAGTATTGTTGGAGAAACGAATGAGCTTTTCAAATTGCTATATTTATTAATATATAGAAGAAGCTTCTAGAGGAAGGGCCACATAGTAGCCCTTTTGGGGAAGGCTGGTGTTGACTGAGCTGCAGCTGGACAGGGCTATTTTTGACTACTCTGGCCCTCC
The DNA here is from genome assembly GCA_963575145.1 of Galago senegalensis. Lineage (NCBI taxonomy): Eukaryota > Metazoa > Chordata > Mammalia > Primates > Galagidae > Galago > Galago senegalensis. The sequence continues at coordinate 31,025 of CAUYTI010087066.1, forward strand.
CTTTGTTTTCCAGGTCACCAAAGGGCCATGATTCTCATAAACATTTTAATTGGTCTGCTCTCGCGTAATCTCCATTCACTGACTCCACTTCTTTCATCACCCAGTTCCAAACACCCACGCCCAATTCCACTCACTCACTCTGCACACACACCAGGCCCATTAGACACTGGGTTTCCCACACACTGGAAAATTCCCTCTCTATCTTGTACAGATCAATCGTCTGCCTGTTAGTCTTGTGCCTGCTACCAGAATGACTCAGACCCACTTCACCCAGATCTCCATGACTTTGGGATTTGATCTGTTGATTGCCTTCTTTCTTATCCCTGGGCATTCAAAGTATCCCACTCACAATGGAGCTCCGCAGCTGTGGAGGAGTGAGCTTCAGACAGTACAGATTGGTATCATTAGCTTGTTCGGTCACTTTCTGTTGGTGTTGACAGAAACCTCCTTGTGCCCTTAGACTGAGGCCTGGCACTGTCTGTTCAGCAGCCTGGGGGCTCTCTAAGCCTCCTCTAGAGCAGTCACATTCTTCCAAGAACCCAGAGACAGGTCCAGCGCACAGATTGCCTTAAGTTTTGTCACATAGGGGATTTCTACACAGAAAGCCTGAGCCCTCAGTAAACACCAAGTTATGGGCAAATCTTGGATTCAACTAGAGTCATGTGAGTGAAAGCCTTACTTGGCCTTGTTCCCAGCTAGCACAACTAATAACTTCCTGACTGTGACCCTTATCAGCATTTGAATGTCAAAAAAGAGGCTGAGAGCCAGCCTAACCATGGGGGGACAGGGTGAGGGTGAGGACCAGAGGCATCCCTAATTCCCTGGCCTGAGTCAGGCCCTCTGACCTTGTGACAACTCAAAGTCACCTTACTTGGCTGTCATCTCGCTCTGACCCCATGCCCTCAACTCAGCCCAAATGCACATTTCCCTTATACCTACGTATCTTCATTAACACTGTTCTCTGTGCTCAGAAAGGGTACTGGTCAGTTTAATTACCTCTCGTCTCATTTCTATCCTGGACCTGGACAGTTCCCAGCCAGGCTCTTAGGAATGTCAGGTTGCTCAGGCTCAGAAGAAGAGAAGGGCACCAGGTGTCTTGGAAAGTGTAACTGTTACTTCAGAACCATGGTCTGAACTAAGCTCAAATATGTGAAGCCTGTGGCCAGCGAAGAGGCATTTTGGAGGGAATGGGCTTCCTTCCAAATGTGCCTGGGTGGGCACTGTGTGAGACTGGGATAAGAAAAGCTCCGAGGGTGCACACATGCGCTGCTATACGTTGGTCTTTCCATGGGGCCCTTTCTACCTCCTACCTGTGCACATGACGGCGGCAAAGACCCAGCACTGCCCGTAGCGTACAGGCTGGCAGCCTGTGGCGCGCCACTGCTTCAGGATGGCCACACTGCCTGTCCACTCTGCAGGGTTGACGCCATCTGTGTAATTCTCACTCCAGTTTCCATTGAGCACCCCATTGTCATCGTTGCTGTTGATCTGAATAACACCCATATTAGGGAAGCATAGAAATAGCCATTTCTTCAGTAAGATGTGATGTGTGGGCTTCCTTGGAAGGGCCACAGCCTGGCACACAGATGGGAACTTTGACCTCATTTTACTAGGTACTTCCAGACCTGCTAGGGAAGGGCTGGAAGCGGGGCCAGCGAGTCTGACTTGTGCTCCACTGTTAATTAGTTTATTATTCTGTTTCTATCTGCCCCTTTACCCTACATCCTCCCATCTGCTGTAAAGCTGTGTCCTGGCTCTTTGAGCTTTAAAAAGAATTCAGAACAAAGGAAATTGAGAAACAAGATCATTTCCAAATTGGAGCTACACTCAGCCTTTCCCAAAGCATCCAATTTGGAATTAATAGAGGTGAAAGCCTAAACTCATTTATTTCAGACCTTGATTGAGAAAACTCGTTACCCACATTCTGGCATCAGTCTCATTCAAATGGCTTTGCCAGGGGGGTCCCTCCCTCCTCTCAACTCTTCATTCTCCCACTGCAGTGGGTGACTGTGAGTGGGCGGGGCATCCCCCCACAGCTTCCTCCCTCCCTGGGCACAACAGGGACCTCACCATGGCGCACACCACTCTGCTGACATAGACAGGGCTTCCCCGCAGGGCGCAGTCTGTGGCTGGGTCAATCTGGGAGTGCAGGCTCTTGTCTAGCAGCTTCAGGCAGATGTCTATAATATTCTCTTCAAACTGCAGGGGAGACACAGACTGGGGAGGTGCCCATGCTTGGCGTGTGGGAGTACGTAAAACCGACATGACCCACCCCACCCAGCTAGCTCTCTGAGGGAGTGTGTCTGTGGAAGACAAACCCATTTGGAAGGTAAACACAACAGCCACGGCCTGCCTCCCATTCAGGGGTGGGGTTCCAGAGCTCTGGGGTCACAAGTCATCTGGTACATGTGGCCTGCGTGTCAAATCCCTCCCTCTTCATTTTGAAGTGAGTACTGCCAGTTTGTTTTTTTCCCCAGTGAGTTTGACTGGCTGAAAAGTCTGTTTCTCCTTCTCCTCTCAATCTGCACACTCTTAGAAGCCCTGGGATACTCTTGCTAAACTGCATTGCTTCTTCCACACTCACCTGAGTACCCAGCCTGCCACTGGCAGCTACTGCTGAGGTGATGGCGTAACCTGCCCCAGTACCTGCAGTTCAGTGGTGCTCTGGACTAACTAATGGCATGTGCAACTTCCTACCCGAGGCAGGCAGGGTCCTCCTGGTCCTTCTGACTTGGTGTGAATGCTATGTCCTCTCAGGGCTCCCCAGCCCTGAGCCTGGTTTGGCTCCATAATCTGGGGTCTACTTCTTAGACTCAGCTATGTGGTGTGGTCAAGGCCCATCTTTCCTGCCTGAGTGAACAGTCTGCCTCATTCTAGCTGTCTTCATGACTCTGGACCCCAGACCTGGCACAGTGCCCAGAGCACTGCAGAAAGTCTGAACATCTTTGTTAAAAGAGTGTAAATGAATGCATTTATTCCTGAGAAACACTGGGCAACAAGAAGAATCAGGAGGCTTCTCTGATCCATCTTCCCTAGAAGATAGTCTGACCAGTTTATTTTTCTGCTTTAAAATGGACAAAGGTCCCTATGGCCTGGGAGCGCCCAACAGCGGACTGAGGCTGGCTATAACTACTTATTGGGGTGATGGTTATCACAAAAGTTATGCAAGGACCTTTTTTTTTTTACATATTAGCTTTCCTTAGTTTTTGCATGTTTAATGTGTGCCCCCAAATAACTCTTAGATAAGCATTCATAGCCAGTTCTGGGCAGCAGTTGTGGATACCCCTGGTAAAGAATCAAAGATCCAACCTCCCTCAGAAGTCTCTTCCAGATCTCTCACCCCAATATCCCCAGCCTCGTGTCTCAATATCCCCAGCACCACCACCACTATTTTTTCCAGCAACACCAAATTCCTTATAACTCCTGCAGGAGGCCAAACCATTTCCCGCCTTCATGTCTTCGTCCATATCTTCTCTCTGTCTGGAATGTTTCTCCCCCTTTCCATCACTTGGGTGACTCAATTCAAGCATATTCCCTCCCAGGAAGCCCCTCTGATACTCTCATGCCCAACTAAGAGCTCTTCTCTTTGCTCCCAGAACACTTGGCACCTGTCTCTTGATCTCTACATACCCCACTGCATGGTAGATGATCTGTTGTGTGTCTGTGTCCCCAATACACTGTGGGATCAGGAACAGTGTTTTATTCCTTTTCCTATCTCTAGCACTTAGCACCCTGCCTGGTGCCAAGCAGGCATTCAATATGCCTTAATGAGGAAGAGAGATAGAAGTGGAGGGACCCAGGGCTCAGAAAGCAGAAACTCCTCACTTCTGTTTCTCACAGATGAAAGTAAACTTCTGTCCAGGGACCCTTCAGGACCCCCAATCTGTTCCTGCCGAGTGAGGGGTTGGGAATGTGAGTTGGGGCCAGTCAAGGCTGCTATGCCTCGTCTTGGTGGTAGCTACCCCTGGGCCCAAACTAGGCCCCAAAGCCACACATTTGGAATTCTATTAAGGTAAGTCCAGGAGAGGAGCCATATCAAGCTGATAAAAGGCTCCATGGGGGCCTCCAGAGTTTCTCAGCTGACACCCCTCTGCGTGGTTAAGAGCTGAGCTTCTCCATCCCATGATGTTTCTGGCACCAGGACTCAGCCTAGAGAACCCTCTTCCCTGGCCTGGCACTGGACTTCCTGGAGCACCTGCTGCAGGCTGAGCTTTAAATGAGAGGCAGACTTTTAGATATAGCAAAAGCTGCAGAGCATTCCAGTTAACATGATGCTATTTTTACATATAAAATCATGTTTTAGAACATGGGTAGAAAGCAAAATGCAGAGGAACTGACACCAAGCTGGGTGACAGTGCTTAGAATGACCTTCATGTATCCATTTTTGTAATATTGTTTTGCAAAGTTTTAAAAACAATTATGTACTAACTTTCATAATGAAAAAGATATATCATCAAAACAAATGAATAGCGAGGCAGCGGTCACGGGGAGGGAGCGTTCCTGCTCATCAGCACAGTTTCCAGCTGCCATGTTCAGGGTCTTGTCCTCGGTGTGGGGGAATTGATGCCAGGGCCCATCGCCAGGGGTTGTGAGGATGAACTGAGAGAGTGGAAAATGGGACCCACCAGAAACATAGTTTAACGAACAAAATTACTGCTAGGCACCACAGCAGCCTCAAGGATGCCAACACCTTCATCCTCAACCTCACGCTCAGTGGAACTTCTGGGTGGGTGCCATTAGCTGCCTTTCCCCTTAGCTCCTGTTGTCCAAATCAGACATGATCAGCAAAACACGCAACTTCCCACTTCCCTTGGCTGCTCCTGTAGCAACCTGAGCTCGCTGGCACCACACATTTTCCCGTACCTTTAGTGAGCAATGGTCAGAAATTTTGGCGAGCCTCAAACGCACCCCTCTCCTGCTTCCCTCTCCCCATAAGCCCAGGGCCTGGATGGGCCACCAGCGGGGCTGACACTCACCTGTCCATAGTTCCAGGGGCATGGGCGGATCCAGTTCTTGTTCCCTTGGTAGATGAAGCCGTAATCATTCATGACATACTCCTGTCGCTGGGGCTCACTGTCCAAGTAGACGGCATCGTCTAGGAATAGAGTGGAAGGAGGCAGAGCAGAGAAGTCATCTTGCTTCTCCTGTCCCACTCCCACCTCCTCAGTCCCACGGAAACTGAGCTCTGGAGAGGGCACCTGGCAACACCAAGAGGGGCACCAGGGGATGGATCTTGGGGATTCCACACCCCCAGCACCAGCTGGTTCAATATAAACAAACATAAAATGGAATAATAAGAATTTACTGTGGTGGAATTTCTTGGTTGGCAAAGCACATTTACACTGTAACCCTGTTTTAAGGTTGAGAAAATAGTCTCAGAGTGATTAAGAAACTTGCCCAAATCACACATACTTAGCTATAATTTGAACACACCCCATGCAGTTCCATATTTTGTGCTCTTTCTGCTACACTAATCTTGGCTGGAAAAGAGCAAACCTGAACTTAAATTTTGGCATTGACCTCATCATTCTTTCTGTAGAAATTTAATCCAAGGAAAGTATTTAAGATGTACACAAAGGTGTAGTTACTACTATGCCCCGTTCTTGAGGACTGGCTAAATAGCTTCTGTGCACCTCCACCATGGAATTTCATATATTAGCATAAGGCAGCAAAATTGTATATATGGACTTGGAAATATACATGTGATTTATTAAATTGAAATAGGTTACAAAACAGTGTGTAGGCCATGAAATGACTTTTCGTAAAAATATGTGTGTATACAGTACTCACTTTGGCAGCACACATATTAAAATTGGAACAATAGAGATTAGCATGGCTCCCCGGAAGAATGACATGCAAATTCGTGAAGCGTTCCATATTTTTTGGAAGGAACAACCAAGATCATAAATTTTGATGATGAAAACACAATATTAATAAATGTCTATATGCCAAATATATATGTATGTATGTATACGAACAGAGGATTCTGAAGCTTATTCCAAAAGACATTAATTGTAATTATATTTTTTTTCTTTTTGCCTATTGGTATTCTCTAGATTTTCTGAAATGAACATGTGCTATTTTTATGATATTAAAACAAACCTACTTAAAGTAGAGAACAAACAAACAAAAGGCCTTGGGGGTAGGTGTCCTCTTTGCAGTGTCCTAGGACTGTCTAGAAGCTCTGCCAGACCCTGAGGAAAAGGTACCCTCCTCCCCTCCTCAGAGGCAGCCTCAGATACAGCCTGACAGGCTGCTGATACAGGAGGATTCCTTGCTGAGATGTGTTCAGGGGTTTGGACCTGTGTGGGGAGAAGCTCAAGTTCAGAGTTGAGACCACACCCATCCCTCCTCATAGCCAGGGCCAGCAGTGGCCTGAGCTATGGGGTGGTCTTCCCACTGGGCAGGGTGATCTTCCTACAGTCATGGTGATGGGGCAGCTGCTGGTCCTGACTTCATACCACCTTTAGCCCCAGCATCGGGTCTCCCCAGAACCTGGGTACAGGGCAAGCTCAGGAGAGAAGGCCCTGCAGTTAACACCTTCTTCCCCACATCTCAAGGCCCTCAGTACAAGGCTGAAACCCACAGTCTTAAGGGCCAGGAGAGGTGCCTGCGTATATATGTATTTAAGAGAGAGACAGAGGCAGAGTCAGAGAGAAGACAGATAACTGGCCCTTCTTCATCCACTGACAGTGAGTGAGAATGCTGAGCCATTTAACAACAGGGAGGTAGGGGGTGATTAGGGGTTTTAGAACCCAGCCAGGTTCTGGGTCCAAATGTGACCCAGCAGGCCCCCTCCCATGGGGAGGGATAAAACTGAGGGAGAATTAGGAGTCGGGGGACAGGGAGGAAATCAGACCCCAAGTCAAAAGCAAAAGTGGATTGAGTCTGGCTTTGGAGGAAAGGCATAGCAGACCCATCCTTATTCCTGACTCGTTCTGTCCTTCCAACTCTCTCCTGGTTTGTGCTTGGTTTTGTCCACACTGTGTCCTTATGTCTTTCCCATAACTACTACTCAAGCCCCCCAAGTAGATTTAGAGGACAGGGTTTGTGAGACTGGTAAGGTGAGATATTTACTGTGGCTTTGCTTGTAGAAGAAAAATTCTAAAGACAGCCAAAAATAGGAGACTAGTTAAAAACATCTGGTGCATCAGTGCAACAGTGGCATAATTATAACAGTTAAGACAAATATCCTTTTTTTTTTTGAGACAGAGCCTTAAGCTGTCCCCCTGGGTAGAGTGCCGTGGCATTATAGCTCACAGCAACCTCCAACTCCTGGGCTCAAGCGAGTCTCTTGCCTC